>JAKSZP010009969.1:0-32752 GCA_022478985.1 Massospora cicadina | reverse complement strand
CCATTGCCCAACCCTGCAATGAAGGGGGCCTAGGGCTTCTGGACACGCGATCCCACACCACCACAATCTTCCCAGTTCCTATGGCTGATTGTATGCTGACGCGACCCCCATGCCCCAATGGGCGCCTGCCCTCCGACAGTCAGTGTCAGCAGCTCTGGTCTTCCTAGAGCATTTCTGGACCTCATTAGGAGTGGCTCACAAGCCACCCAGGCCATCGCCTGAAACCATCCTCATCCCCCCTACTGGAATCAGGCTCTCCTTGCCCTGAAACGAGTAGGCGCGCGGATCCACCATGCCTTCCACACAGAAGGGAAGGCCCTGGCCTCAGCCCCTGTCGCCATGCAATTGTGCATAATGGACAAGTTGTTACAACTCGCCTCAACCCCCAATATCGTCCTCCCATCCGCCCAAGGCTCCTTGATCTCCTCCCTCCCTCCGTGAGATTCAACCTTAAGGAATTGTGGAAGGAGGTCTATCACCCCATCCTGTCAGCAAAGGTGTCCAACACTTTATGGAGGGTGCTCCACTGTTCATACAGGAAAGGGGACTGGACTGGTCCTACCTTCCAGCACTGAAGCTGCCCCCGCTGTGAAGAGCCTATTGACTCCCACCTCCATTGGTTTTTCATCTGTCCAGGTGTCACCGCATTTTGGCCAAAGGCCCGCGCGCTCCTCCATGCTCAGCCCTGGTCTGGACACCCTGTGCATGACCTCATGTTCGAGCAGACGTTGCCTGGTTGCCACCAACCCCTCTGTGTCCTCGCCTATGCCACAGCCATCTGGACCATCCATAACTCCTTCCTTCGTGCTGCCTTTGACCAGCAGGTGTGGACCCTTCCACACATGATCACCCACTTTCAGGTACACTTTGAGATGGCCCTGAAGGTCTGCACTATGTCGCCAACCCTCCCGCTCAGTTGTCACTGCAGCACGGCTCTGGCGCGCAAACCCCCCTCCCTTTCTCAATGCTCCTCCTCCCCTTCCTCGCCTCAGGCTCTTAGGAGCCCAGGAATAATTTAATAAACATTGATGAATCCCCCCTCAGGTTGGGACCATCTAGTACTAAAAAAAGATACTGAACTGCTGGGAAGATAGCAGGTCACCTGATCAGCACTTTCCACATCCAAAGCAGACAGCAACAATTTCACTTTTCTTCGATCTGTAGCTCCTTCCACAGCAAATTTGAACCACTTAAAGTAACCATGTAGGTTCCCATCCCGACTGAAAGGAGGTAATTTCTCGATATGAACAAATTCGCTTTGCTCTGGATTCCTGCTGTAAAGGGCAAGCGAACTGTTGTCAGAGCGACTATGGGAACCATTCCTTGATACATTATCGCATGGCTGGCTATATGGACTTGAACTCGGCAAAAAGGAATCAGGAGAGGTGTTGTCACATGGGGGGTTCACCATACCGCCCAATGGATATTCATTTGTTGATCCATGACATTCTTCCCCCAAGTTGCAAATAAATATCCCATTCCCCCCAGCTCCAGTATGCTCTGCAAATTGTTTGCTGATCAACTGTTGCAGCGTTTCATATTGTTGTTGCAACTTCTGGCAGACTCCCCTTTCTTCATTCAGTTGTTTTTCCACAGCTTGTATTCATGAAAGAACTTCTTCGATTATATACTGTGAGCAGGGTTGCTGTCATAATGGAGGAGGACTCTTCATTGTAGAGTAATGGGCTTTCTGGTTATTTTTAACTGTAGTTGCTTAGTGGGCCCCCTGTAGTGAGCACCAATGTTGGAAAATTGACTTTGGGCTCTGCTAGTTAGCAGGCTAACCAGTATGAAGACTGGTCAGCCCTTGCCATTTTGCCTTAGGCGTTGGGGCTAGCAGCGCCGGCTAACTCCTTGGCATGTCACCCGCGCCATTTTGGGGATCCCCTTTAACCTAAACTACAACCAAAAACTAAATATAAACTAATAACAAAAGGTAGAATAGGCAAAGGGAGATATTATTGAGAAGGAAGCGCCAGGTATTTATACTATTTACAAAAGGGCTACTGCGCCCATCGCTGACCTATCAGCTCTTCCACTGGTTCTTCCAGCCAACCACTTCTTCTTCTTCTTCTTCTTCTTCTCTATTTACATTATTCTTCCCTGTATTCAACCCTCTCGCTTCATCCTTCCTGATGTCCAAATTAGTTTTGGTTCATCCTCAGCCTTAAGTCGCCGGTGAACCATATAAATAATTAATCTAAATAAATGTCAAATTTGGATTTGACCTTAATTTAACAATAATGTGCCAGAAGCAACTTCAGTCACTTGCTTGACTCAGAATCTCGCCAACATCAACTTCTTAATAAATGAGGCACTGGAAACAACCTCATCCACCTCAAACTCATAATTGTTGGATCCACCAACATCGGATCAGACAAAAATTTATGGATAAGCAAAACATAGGCTTTCCGCTAGAAATCCCAAAATGGACCATGAGTGGCTGTTGGCGTCAACCACTGATTCCACTGACAGATTGGATCATCCTCAGCTATTAGTTGCCAGTGATCCTTTTACTAATTTGGGGCCACCAATTGGCCCCACTCAAACCAAAATACAAAACTTGGCGGAGTACTAATTTTGGCTCAACCCAAATTGGGGAGTAACTAACCAGCAATCATATTAAAGCACACGAAATCCAGTCAATAAACCATTCCGCCAGGATTGGCCATATCATTCCAAATATCAATAAATCATTGGAGGATTATATCTGGTTAAAATTCCGACATTTGGACCTGGCCAACTGGCGCCCAATTGCACTCTCCAACACTGACACAAAAATTCTAACAAAAAATCTAGCAGCTAGATTAGGCGCAATTGCATCTGACGTCCTATCACCCAACCAGTTTGGTGTTATACCAGGGCGTTCAATCTGGAACAACATAAACCCTGTTGCAAACATTTGCCAATCCAAAGCAACTGGTACCCTGGTCTTCTTGGATCAGGAAAAGGCGTATGACCGTGTTAGCTGGCCATACCTAAAAGAATGTCTACATGCCTTCAAACTCCCACCAAGATTAATAAAATGGGCGATGCTCCTAACAGAATCTGCAACCATGGCTGTATGCGGCCCTGGATTCCTAACTAACAATATCAAACCACACAGAGGGCTCAAACAAGGGGATCCCCTCAGCCCACTGCTATACAATTTCAGCTTTGACCCACTCCTCCGAGTAACTGACTCACATCTCATGGGGATAACCTCACAAGGACAACCAACAGTCAAGATACTGGCCTTTGCGGATGACTGCGTAGCAGGTATAGCAAACAATGAAGATGCCCAACAGCTGGAATGCACTCTAGAGAAATACTCCAAGGTGAGCAATGCATCGCTCAACAAAAGGAAGACAGAAATCATCCTCTTAGGCAAATACACAAACAATTGGGCCACAACATCAAAACCTCACACTAACACTCGAAGAAAAAACCCAATTATTTAGCCCTTTGCAACACCTCCCACCAACACTCCTGTTTGACACCTTGGAATCTGGCTAGAATCAGGGGGATATGCTAATGAGACAATGGAAAGTAACCTGTTACAGCGGGTATCCAAACGCGTAGCCTCCCTCTAGGGGAGAACCCCAGGACTAACAGGACGAGTTACAGTTGCTAACTCGCTCATCCTCCCAATACTGTGGTACCAGGCCCATGCGATAGCCTTCTCACCTACCTTTATAACCTCAATTTGCGCGCTTATCCAGGGCTGGCTGTGGCCTGGCTCTCACCCTCCTATACGGATGGAAACACTATTTGGCCCATGCTCAAGTGTAGGCATGGGACTAATAGATTTTGAGAGCCATGCCAATCACATCCTAGGTACCTGGATAAAGGAAATCCTTGCTCCAGACCTCCCGCAACAACGTTGGTCCAGAGCATCAAGGACTAACTTTGCACAGGCGCTCAAATTAACCAACCCACATAGTCCACCCAGACTGCTTTCATACCTTGCCAAGCACCCTACTGCAACAGGTCCGCATGGAACCTCCCCTCATTTCAAACATATCCTCCAAACTATCCGCAGTATGGGATGGACCATAGAGAACATGGTACTATACAGGGAAGGGGATGACCCAGCCCCCAATTTAAATTAAGAAACCCAGAAACTACCCCCAGAGGGATATGCTCGCAACAACTCCAAGCATAGCTAGGATAGAATACCTAGATATGCTGGACATTTCCTATGATTTAACCACACAGAAAGCAATGTGGAAAATGACACACCACCCACTCCTACAGCCAAGGATAAGAGCAAACGCCTGGCGCTGTTTGAGAAGGATCTATAGGACGGCGGACCGCTCCAACTCCCTCCACAAAACATGTGCAGTATGTGGAGGGGAGGGATTCCTACATCACCGCCTAGAAACATGCCTCCCAACCAAAGCCATATGGCAGGAAGTCTCGCGCCTGCTTAAGCTCTAAAACGAGCAGAAATTTTCTATCTTAAAGAGCCTCCTCGCGCTCCAGATCAAACACCAATCCCATCTACCCTCAGCTCCCTAATGATACCCATTGCAATGTGGACAATCCACACCATTGCCTTAGATGCGTTCAAGGGCACGGTCCCAACCATTCATGGGATTATTAACAGATTCCATGTCCACTTACTAGAGCACTTCCAAGCCTGGCTCTATGGATATTTGAGACCAAGACAAAAAGCGCTCATAGAATCATTGTTCCCACTCTGGTTCCTCCACACAGACCCTTTCCTTCACACCTGCTCCATAGCAGGGGAAACCCCCTCGGAGTAATGCACCAACTCCCCCATACCTGGCAGTCCCGCTGGCAACAGGGGTAGCTTGAGTACCCTGGGGTGCCCAATTTTCATATTTGTTAGTTATTCTCTTAGTTTCACATATATTCGGTAATTTCTGTCCCCTGGTCGGCTTACCTCAGTTAAATAAAATAAAAATCTGACATTTTCCCCCCACTTAACCAGATGGTAATCCTCCTAATTCCAAACTCAGCGTGTGGGGTGGGCGTCCAGGGATTACCCCTCCCCACCACCAACAACTGCTGGAACCAAACCACAGTGGCACATCACCGCCACCTCTTAACCAACCTTTAGCTACTTAAGCACTAACCAGCAGAGTCCCCTGTAGTGAGCACCACTATTAATTTTCAGCGTTTGCAGCTTGATTCCGCTGAGTTGGTCTTGCACGGGGTATGAGCCATTGAGCAACCGAATAGGATGATATGAAGATTGCCAACTTATAATAAACTTTTTAATAAAATAGGTATAGAGCTATCACCCTCTATTACAACTTTTATTTTACTATAAATTTCAGACTTATCTGCGCGCTCCTCTTCTTCTAAAAACCTCCTTCCTTGTATCTTCCATCAGACTCTTTATACCTCAGTTCCTCAGCTGTAAGCATCCTCGGCTTGGTACTCTTCTACTGCTTTCCTTTTGACTTACTCTTATTTGTATCAAATCTCAGCATATATCCTCTCAATTCGCCAAAATGCCTCATTTCAATGTGCTTAAATTATTAGTACCAGTTCGATTCCAGAGAATTCCATAAATTCTGCCATATTGACTTAGGGCTTATCGTTAATCATATTGGAATCTTGACAGCCCCCTCCTCTTGGCATCTATGAACCAGTGCTTGCCAGAAACACGCCTCCTACCTGGTGGCCATGAATCATATGTCATAACCCTGTATTAGAAGGGTGACAAATTGGACCTGGCCAACTGGCGTCCAATTGCACTCTCTAACACTGATACAAAAATTCTAACAAAAATTTTAGCAGCCAGATTAGGCGCAATAGCTTTAACATCCTGTCACCCAACCAGTTTGGGTTTATACCAGGGCGCTCATTCTGGAACTACATACACACTGTTGCAAACATGTCAGTCTAAAGCAACTTGAGCCCTGGTCTTCTTAGACCAGGAAAAGGCATATGACCGCGTTAGTTGTCCATACCTAAAGGAATGCCTAAAAGCTTTCAAACTCTCACCCAGATTCATAAACTGGGCGATGCTCCTCACAGAATCTGCAACCATGGCTGTATGCGGCCCTGGCTTCCTAACTAACAGGATCACACCACACAGAGGGCTCAAACAAGGGGACCCCTCAGCCCACTGCTGTATAATTTTAGTTTTGATCCACTCCTCTGCATAACTAACTCACGCCTCATGGGCATAACTGCACAAGGCCAGCCAACAGTCAAGATACTGGCCTTTGCAGATGACTGCGTGGCAGGTATAAACAACAATGATGCCCAACTTCTGGAACGCACCCTAGAGGAATACTCCATGGTGAGCAACTCATTGCTCAACAAAAGGTAAACAGAAATAATTCTCTTAGGCAATTACACTAACAACTGGGCTACAACTCCTGAACCTCACACCCCCATACAAAAGAAAAACCCACTCATCTTACCCTTCACATCATCTCCCACCACCGCTCCTGTCCGCCACCTTGGGATATGGCTCAAAACAGGGGGGATATGCCAATGAGACAATTGAGAACAATCTATCACAGCAGGTATCCAACCGCGCAGCCTCCCTTAATGGAAAATCCCCAGGACTAATGGGGCGAGTAACAGTTGCTAACTCACTCATCCTCCCAATACTATGGTACCCTGCCCATGCGATCGCCTTCTCACCCACCTTTATAACTTCAATCCGCGCACTCATCCAGGGCTGGCTGTGTCCCGGATCCCATCTTCCCATACTAATGGAAACACTCTTTGGCCCACGCTCATGCGGAAATATGGGACTAATAGATTTTGAGAGCCACGCCAACCGCATCCTGGGTACCTGGATAAAGGAAGTCCTAGCCCCAGACCTCCCGCAACAACATTGGTCCAGAGCAGCAAGGACTAACTTTGCACATGCGCTCAAATTAACCAACCCACATAGTCCACCCAGACTACTTTCATACCTTGCCAAGCACCCTACTGCAACGGGTCCACATGGAACCTCCCCTCATTTCAAACATATCCTCCAAACTATCCGCCGAATGGGATGGACCATAGAGAGCATGGGTACTATACAGGGAAGGGACGACCCAGCTCCCACTTCAAATTGAGAAAACCAGAAGACCACCTCCAGAGAGACATGATTGATACAACCCCAACCATTGCTAGAATCAAATATTTAGATGCGTTGGACATTCCCTATGACTTAACCACACAGAAGGCAATGTGGAAAATGACACACCACCCACTCCTACAGCCAAGGATAAGAGCAAACGCCTGGCGCTGTTTGAGAAGGACCTATAGGATGGCGGATCGCTCCAATTCCCTCCACGCAACCTGCGCAGTATGTGGAGGGGAGGGCTCCCTACACCACCGCCTAGAAACATGCCTCCCAACCAAAGCCATATGGCAGGAAGTCTCGCGCCTGCTTAAGCTCCAAAACGAGCAGAAATTTTCTATCTCAAAGAGCCTCCTCGCGCTCCAGATCAAATCACCAATCCCATCTACCCTCAGCTCCCTAATGATACCCATTGCAATGTGGACAATCCACACCATTGCCTTAGATGCGTTCAAGGGCACATTCCCAACCATCCATGGGGTTATCAACAGGTTCCACGTCCACTTATTGGAGCACTTCCAAGCCTGGCTCTATGGATATATGAGGCCAAGGCAACAAGCGCTCATAGATCGTGGTTCCCACTCTGGTTCCTCCACACAGACCCCTTCCTTCACATCTGCTCCATAGTGGGGGAAATCCCTTTGGAGTAGCGCACCAACCCTCATACCTGGCAGTCCCGCTGGCAACAGGGGTAACCTGAGTACCCCAGGGTGCCCAATTTTATCTATCTTAGCTTCCCCCCTCCTTTTTCACACATACTCGGTAATGCCTGTCCCCTAGTCAGCTTGCCTCAGTTAAATAAGTAACGCCTTATAACATGTATACAGACTTAGATAAAGCCATAGATTGTCATGGAAATAGAGTGCAGGAGGTTGTGGGTGGTAAGATGCCAGGTAAAAGGTGCCAAAAGAGGACAAAATGCCCAAGCAGTAAAAAGCAACATCCCAGGTTATCTCCATGGTACTTTCATATAAATTTTAAGTAAAACATAGGCCAAACTTAAAGTATCTATCAGAGATAGAATCTCTGAAAGTTAAGTCAGTTTATATAAGGATATGATGGAAATCTACAAAAATATGATTTGACATACTTAGCAGATTAGGTCGCAGCATAGTAGTTTGTTTTTCACACACCAGAAGGATCAAACCAGAACCTGAAACTGAGTCTGGCTATCAAAATAGTTTTTAATTAAATTTTTTATAAAAAAACCCGTAAAGTAGGAGAACCCTTAAACAAAATTACTTAAAACTTTATTTGAAAGTATATTAGTATATGGGAAAAGAAAGGAACTTCTCTGCTTTGAATTTAATATATGAGGGGAGTTCAAAATAGTTTTAGAGCAATTAACAAAAACTGTTCATGCCAAAGTATCTTGCCTTTCAGAAAAATCAGAATTTTCCAAATTTGGTTAATTTTATTACTTCAAATCTTATTTTCTGGACTTTTGAACCAAAATCTTCTAATTTTTAGCTGTTATGGTAACATTTGCTTCAGGCCTGATTAGCAAAGAAAAAATTAAGTAGCGTTAATGACCTTAGAGAGGTCATTGGTGTCCCTCAATGGCTCTGGCATTGATTCCAGAGCTTTAAATGCTTGCCCTTTGATGGGCAGCTGCTACAGGTAAAGTATCGCTAACTGTGACATCACCCTCCATTCTTGAATGGGGTTCCACAAAGCCTGAGGAGACATTGGCCAAGTCAAAGTTCTTGTAAGGGATTGGTAGCTTCGTGGTGGCCAAGGAGGCTTGAGTGGTGAAGCCTACAGCATCAGTAAATCTTGCATAGAAATTGCAGATCACACCTAAGTGTTTAAACAGTCTCTGAGATACTTAAATGTTCTCAGTTTTGTCATAACCTTTCCAAGACACCAATACAGAAGCAACGTCAGGTTGGGCGGGAGGCAATAATGACATTGATCTCATATTTGGTTTCACCATCTACTATCACTGGCTTAGGGTGGATGGCATGGGACCCTCAAAGGGGGCCAGGAGGCACCAATAGATAATTTGACTACTTTGATGGAAGGGGGGTAAAACAACTTGTTAAGATGACAGGACAACCTTCCATATGATTTTGAAGGGTTAACTCGCTTGAGGCCTAATTTATAGCAGGGCTTCTTCATGTAGGAGATCATTAGCATTGATCATGATTAAGTCGCCTGGTTTGTACTCAGGGCCTTCACAGCGCTTGCATTCAGCATATGCTTTGCAAATCCTCACAGTATAAACATGATAACCCTTTACTGCCTGATGTATGTATCTGAGCACCTTGGAGCTCTCATTAGCAGCAACAAATGTGGACTCTAGCCGTAGACTCAGGCTTAAGATGGGATTATAGCCATAGTTTGTGAAAAAGGGGACGTGCCTGTTGAGGTATGAGTAAGTTATAAGTAAATTGTACCAACGGAGGTGAGAGGCCCAATTGTACTGTTCTGAGTTGAGATTGCTCCAAAAGAATTGCTCCAAACATTGATTCAGCCTCTCTGTTTTTCTATTCAACTGAGGATTAAAGCAATGGAGAAGCAAAGGCGGCCTCTAAGATGAACAGTAAGGCTTACCACAACTTGGCAGTGAATTGCAGCATGAGATCATTAATAATTTCCTCAGGAGGCCATGTAGGAAAAATATATGGTCCACAAAGAGAAGAGCAGTCTGGATTGGGTGATTATAGTATTGCAAGAAACAAAGTGGGCCATCTTGGTAAATTGGTCCAAGACAATATTACTGAATTATAATCCTGTGACAAGGGGAGTCCCACAATGAAATCAATGGACACTGCTGTCCAAAGGCCCACCATAGCTTGGAGGGGGACAAAAAGACTACCGCTCTTCTGGTGACTAGGTTTTGCTCAGTTGCATGGCATACAATACTCTATGAATTTGGACACATTGGTGGTGATGTCCTTCCAGCTATAGGAGCCATAAACCAACTCAAGATTCTTGCCTTTTCCTGGTGTCAGACAATTGCCATCTCAACTTTGGCAAAAGAATGTTTTGGGGAAAAATAATCCCTATTTAACAAATATGATCAGCCAATTACATGTCTGATTTCATAATAATTTTAGTTTGAACGAAAAGAACAACAATATTGGCCAAAAGACCCTGACTAATTTTTGGTAGAACCCAGAAAATTGGGGCAACACTTTGTTAACTATTAAATGGGATATTAACTTAAAATCTAAAAGTCAAATTACTCCAACCATGCGGCATATTCCTGGGCGCCCATCAAATGATTATCCCCCAGCCACGTCCAGTTCCATTTCAACACCTAAGCGGGGACCACCCCTTTTATAGGCATGGCGGAGGTCCCTCAAGGCGCAATTATCATAGCAAATGGTAATTGGTTAAAGTATATCAAATCATTACCACATGGGTACATGCTGCCTAAAGATATCTTCCCATAAGTCACTTCACCTAAGTAACCCAAATTTCCCAAGATCCAATAGGATGAATTATTGTATTATCTATTTTGGATGCTACCAAGCTATTCCACACAACTAAAATTGCATTTCCCTTGACTCACGATACAATTTAAAAACAAAATGGTCTTATATCAAGAGGGTTTGTTTTTTACTCCATGTTGACACTAATAAACCTGATAAAAATCACTTTTTGGTTATTTAGTGTTTTTATATTTTTATTATTATCTAAAACCCTTTTATGGAGCCAGCACCCGTCAGCACCAGCAAGCTAAAAAAAGCTGGTTTCTCACACCAGGGTAGCCAGAAAAGGGATGATCATAAACTTCTTACATCACCTCTCTCTCAAGGGTGCAGTTGATACCCGTTACTTGCCCCAATGAAGGATGACCCCGTCAGCAGCTGGTAACCTTTGTTTAGGAGTTTACCATCTCTCTGGAAGGCTTGCTTGAACTTGTCATAGTTAGATGGCAGGGGTTGGGACAGCCTAACGCGGGCAGGGGTATCAGTCTCTCCTTCCAGGGGCTCCATCATGAGCAGAGCGTGGGTTGGCAAGTGGCCTTCTTTCACCTGTTCTGAATTAATCAAAACCTGTGTATTTTGGGCTTCAAATAGTTCTGGATTTGGGGAAAATGCAGTATTCTGTGATAAATCGTCTTGCAACAGGTTTTGGGTACTATCAATGAAGCCATTTTGGAGTCTAACTCCAATAGGATTTCAACCACTGGAACTGGTGAGGGGTCAGCTTCTGGGGGCGTAGTAGTATATTAATGCCTAGTGGTCAATGCAGAAAATAAAGGGCCACTTAGAACCATGCAAATGGTGACGCCGTGCTGTACAGCCTCAACAACATCAAGAAATTCCATATTATAGATTTTGATTGATCTGCGCCAGAGACATCTTCTTAAAGAGGTAAGTGACAGTTAGTTACATCCATACTCCCCTTCCTGCAGCAGTGTTGATACCACTGCAAAGTTGGAAGCATCATTTGCAACAATAAAAGAATGTCTGTTATCTATGTGTGCTAGCATAGGGATGGACTAAAGTATGGACCTAACATCATGGAACGCGGCGTTTCAATCTGTGGTTCAGCTGAAATATCTTTTCCTGATTGGTTTAAAGAGGGGTAGCGACTTCAGATAGCTGGGCAGTGAACTTCTTGAGGAAAGTTACAAGCTCCAAGGAAGTTACATAACTCTGTGGGGATTAGGGAATATCCCAAGTGGATTGTGCTGCCCTATAGGGGCAATCACGTGGCCATGTAAGATGATTTTTAAAAGAACTTTATCTTGGGTTGGAAGAACTCATACTTGCTAGCTTTGATAGTAAGGTTTGCTTGTGCTAGTCGCTCCATGACAGATCTAAGGTGTTGGGTATGGGATTCTGAATCTGGGAGAAGACTAATACGTTGTCCAGTATAAGATATTGTGCAGGTTTTTGTAAGATCTCCCCAGAAAGTGTCAATGAACCTTTGAAAACAGGCAGGGACGTTCTTCAAACCAAATGACATGATTTGGAACTGATAGATACCTTTCCAAGTCCAAAAGTGGACAACCACTCCTGGCCTTCCTTAATAAGAACCTCGTCAAAGGAGTTAAGGAAAATTAGCTTGCTGAACATTAAATTTTTCTCCACATAGCGGGAGATATATTACTCCAGAGGGAGAGGATGGGGGCCCAGTACTGTAACGTTGTTCAGATTGCCATAATTAACGCAGGGATAAAGGAACCATAAGGATTTCTCATCAAATAGAAGAGGAGAGCACACATGCAAAGTTTTATTAAGATTTGACCCCTGGAGAACATATTGTCAACCCAAACGTAAAAGGTGGCCTCCTCATTCAAATCCAAGGTATAGATGGTAGATGATAACTTGATGAGGTCAACGGTCAACTTGAACTCGAAGTCAAACTTGTTGTTTTCAGAAAATGAGAGAGCCTTAGGGGATCAAACATCTCCGCATAACCCTTGATGCACTCAGGAAAGATAAGTTTAGGAGCAGGGGTGGCAGTCGATGGATGAAGGCTAGGCCTACTTTGGGACCAATCTCCTTGGGAGCGCCATGGTGCTTTCATCAAGACAAGAAACTGTAACTTGACTCCCCCATGGAACATTGCATGTATAGTGGTGTATGAGATTAGTGAGGATATCAAAGTGTTGCCACCAGCCAAAACCCATAATAACAGGTACAAGAGGTTTTTAATTGAAGAGAAGCTCTCCATAAAGTGTCCATCGCTTGCAACAAAGGTTAACATGTGATAGTACACAGTAACTGGGGATGGCTTTAGATGGCCTGCCTTTTACAAGCTGACTAGCCCCATAGTGAAGGTCCAGGGCTTCTGAAAGCTTTTGATAGATAAATTTCTCAGTAGCGTCAGTGTCCACCAAAGTGAGCGTTTGGAAGTTCTTTTTCAGCAGTTTTGAAAGTATTCATAAACAAGAAGTACGCAGAGTAAAATTTATTTTCTTAGGAGCCAAAGGATGATAGGATAGTTTCAAGCCCAGAAGGTAAAGTAGGTAAGGATATCCCCAGAGGATTCAACGGAGTATGACTTCACATTACCAGTGAGTTTCCATGAGATTTTTGGAGTGGGATAGCTTTACGCTCTATGCTCAGCAGGAGGGAGATCCTTATCACAGGAAACTACACCAGAAAGAACAGCCAAGCAACTGGGGGGTCATTTAAGATAAGTTTGTCTTTGATCATATTTTCATAGTTATCTACCCATTTTTTAGTACTAAATGGGTTATCTACCCATTTCTGGATAGAATCTGCTAAAGAAGATGCCTCTGGAGTAATTGGAAAGAGGTGTTTAACATGGCCAACAGAAACGATTGGTTAAACAGGGAGCATAGGTTCTAAAATGGCAACAAAGGATTCAGAGCTAGAGTAAATTGAATGCTCTGAATCAAATGAGTTTGACTTACTAGCCCCCCTACTTTTGAGGACAAAAGTGAGGGGTATTTCATGGAGCGCAGTGGTTCAGGTCCAGTAGTGAGAAGACCTCACCTGTGATGGAGGTTTAAGTATTATCTTCAAGTGAGCTCACTGCTAGTTATAAATGGTACTGTGGTAACACGGTGGCAGTTTTTTTTAACCAGGTTGAAGAAGTCCATTACAGCTAGGCCCTCAGTGGGATAGGTCACAATGAGGCCCAAAAATTGATTGACATCAGGTTTTCTAAGATAGATTCTGAGAGTGCACAACTGAGACAGAGTTGTCAAGTTCTATGATCTGTAGTTCCACGGTACAGTTAGGTTTGGAAGCGCAGATTCTGTGGGACAACATGGATGCAAGAATGGAGAAGGTCACAGATAAGGAGAGGGGAGGGTTATCCCATATGTCAAGGGCAGCACCAGTGTTATCCAGGGACTTGAGGAGGAGGGCCTTTTTCAACTGTTTAAGAAATTCCAGTATTGATGCTTTATCTTTTAACAGGTGCAAGTACTGGGCAGTAGTGAGGTCTCCTTGGGTCAAAGTGGACAAAGGAGTTGTAGTCCTCAAAGGTAGTAGGAGGGAACTCGCGGGGCTTGATAAAAATTTTCAATGCTGAGAGGTATTCAAGGAGGGATCTATTAGTCCAACTTGTGGCTAGTAACCTATGATGAGTTCCCTCTGAGATCTCGCAGAGAAGCATCTAGAAGAGGAGAACGTCAGCTAATTTCTTTCCTTGGGACTTATGATGATCCCTAAGGTTGGACAGCTTGTAAAAGATACCCTCTTTAACTTTATGTTGTGGAAGAAAGGTTTCAAGTGAGTAGTGACAGGTACTGCACACTGAATGATCTTTGTGAGTGAGGGAAGATGTGAAACACCCTCATCACACCCTTTAAAGAAGGTAAAAGCCAAGGCCAGGAGGGATACAAAAGTATTGTTCCAGTGAACAAACATAAAAAAGGACAACTCTGAGAGGGCTGGGCTAACTCTAGCAACCCAACAGGAGAAGAAACTCAAAAAATTATGAAGGATTTTCTCAGATAATGTCATTGAAAATGGAACATAGGAGGTTGCAGGTGGTAAGGTGCCAGGTAAAAGGTACCAAAAAGAGGGCAAAATTCCCAAGAAGTAAAAAGCTACATACTAGGTTACTCCATGGCTCCATAAAAATTTTGGATTAAAATGCAGGCCAAACTGAAGCAAATCATCAGTGAGAAGAGTCCCTGAGAGTAGAGTGAGTTTGGATAAGAAACTACAGCAGAAAAAAAATATGGTGGACTCAGGTGTAATAGGTCTTGATATAGGTGCTGGTTTCATGCACAACAGGAGGGTCAGACCAGAACCTGAAACTAAGTCTAGCCATCACAATATTATCTAACACAGTTTTTATAGAAAAAAGTCTTTAAAAGTAGGGGAACTTGAACAAAGTACCCAAAACTGTATATAAAAATTATTTTAATTTCTGAAAAACGTGAGGACATTCTTAGTTTAGAAGTTGATATATAGGGGAGTTTCACAATAATTTTAAAGAAATTTATGCTAAAACTGATCCATACCAAAAAATTGTTTTTCAGCAAAATCATAATTTTCCAGAATTTGGCCAAATTCTATTACTGTTTTTCTGGTTATATTCTGAATTTTTACCCAATTTCTTCCAGATTTACAGCTGTTATGGTACCACTTGCTTCAGGCATGAATGTTAAAGCAAGAAATCATTTGCAGTTAATGGCCTTAGAGGTTATTGGTCCCTCAAGGGTTCTGGCTTTAATTCCATGGGCTTCAGATGCTTGGCCTTGGATGGGTGGTCTACCCCAGGTATAGTGTCACTAATTATGATATAGATGAACTAAAGGGTTTATCTCCCAGCTAAATTTTGCTGGAAATTTTACCTAGAATATCATTACACATCTTTAAACCTACGTTGAAGAACCAATCATACACTGAGTGATCTAGAAATCTAACGGTAATAAATTCATTTGAAATTTCAAAGCTGCAATAAAATGTATACAATTAACTATATATAATAGTTGCAACTTTAAAAGTATAGTATCTTATATAAAATTTATATTCTATAATCTGCCTTTTCACTTGAGAAAAATTGAAGTTTTAAGTACTGCTTTGATATGACTATATATAAAATAATAGGGTCAGAAATTTTTTGGAGTAATTCAGAATATGTGCTACTTTTACCATGGGTATTTATATGCTGTTTTTAAGTTTTATTCAAACCCTTTTTTATGTTGAAACATCAAATAGAACTTATCAAACTAAGATCGGTGTATCCCCCTTTAGATTGGGACCACCTAGTGCTAAAAAATAAAAATACAAACTAAGTAAACAAAGGCCCTTAAATAGATAAAGTAGTAAACAATGATTACTGCACATGAAAATGCAAAAATTAGCTTTATATATAATACATAGAGTATACTATATTGCTAAAATTATCATATGTTATTTTATATGAATTTACCTTTCTAGATAAAGAGCTTTTTTTCTGATTACTATCACTTATTATTAAATGATTGATTCAAACAAAACAATTTTCAATCTATACCAGGTGAGATGAGCACATTTAATAAACAAGGACAGAATTGGGAAAATGTGGTAAAGGGTAGCGGACCTGGATCTGCACTGCCCAAAGGCACCAAGCGCACAGGAGTAAATGAGAACCAAAGCAAAAATAAAAAAACCTGAGGTGGTGCACCCCGCAGGTTTCATGGAATTTTTAGTAAAATAATGCAGTTACATGGAAGTGACCCACTCTCAACTGCTATTGTCAGTTGAACATGGGGTCTGTGTGTTTTTGGGCACAGAGGCACCAGCAATGTGGGAAAAGTTTGGCAAAGCCCAACTAAAATTATTCCCACAAACTGTATACATGACAACCCATACTATCCGCCATGGTTGGGTGGATCTTAGGTTCAAGACAGCAGAAGAAGCAAATGAATCCTTAAAGGTCAGAGTAGTGATTGACCTTTCCAATGGCCAACATTTGGTATTGACCAAATGCACACGTTGGACAGAATCCAAAGATATTTTTATAATTTTAACTACCTTCTGACTACATTGGCACACACAGTAGTTGAACAACATCTCCAAGAAGGATTGGAATCCTTTGGAGAAATCAAACAATTTGAGATGCAAAGATTCCAATTGATGCTGACCCTTAGCACAGGGAAGGCAATAGCAATAATTTCCCCAAACCTTGAGGTAGTGGAGGATCTCACAAAAATCCCCCACATCGCCTCAATTATAATTGACAGAAAAAATCCTAATTATTTCATGAAACAGTGGAGAGTGCGCTACCCATATACAACCACTATCAGGTCTTTGGACACAAGCTTCATGCTTGTCCCATAAAATAAGGCCTAAGAGAAATGGAATTCTGTGAGGAAGAAATGTGTGAAGATGACTCAGAGTATGCCAAACTCACTGATATCACACAAGCATTCAACTGGGGAGAATTTGGACAATATAAAATTATTGACCCAATTTTCACAAAGGAGCGAAAAATGGCTAAACAGGCTCACAAGCTGGCTGCAGCCAAGGCAAAGATATTGGCAGAATCATCCATCTCTCCTGAACTGATTCAGGAAGAAATGGAAAAACTAGCAACAATGAGCCAATTAAATTTCATAGAAAACCAAGCAACCAATCAAAACAAACAGGATCAGCAGAACATAATTTGAAAGCAAATTTCAGCACAGGGGCTCAACACATCACCCAACATTACAAATTACAACCCAAATGAGTTTGGAAATTAATAATTGAATGAGTCAGACAAAACTGTGCCCAATGAGAACACACATGTGCACTGTAATGATAAATTGAAAGCAAACAAGGGCAAGAAGGGAACCAAAACAGCAGTAGTGAAAGATGCAGAGTATACCCCAATACCTACTCATCATTATGGCACCTGTAGTAAGGATGCAAAGGTGAGCAAAGAAGGAGAGGGAGTAGGGCCAGGGGGCTCTGCTAACCACTCCTGAGGCGCACCGGGCATCTCAGTAGAGATAGGGACACTGAAAATAGTGGGACTCAAGGCTTTAACGTCCCAGTCCAAGGAGTTGAGTCTCCTGCAAAACCCACCTGTGGATATCCTGGCGGTGCAGGAAACCCACTGTCCATAGGGAAAGGAGGAGGCATGGGAAAACATGCTCCTTCCAAAAATATCATTTTAGTAACAACACTGTGGGGTGATAGTATGTGTGAATAAAAATTTTAAATTCATTAATAAAAATTCATTTTTAGATGGCTGCATACTAGCCATAACCTTCTCACGGTATAAAGAGGTGCACACAATAGCCAATGTATATGCACCAAACAATACAATGGAGTGTCAAAAATTTCTATCAGCTTTGACACACCTCCATCTTCTAGCAAACACTTTTGTTATGGGAGACATGAACTGCTCGAATAACCCAAACACCAACTAATGGCCACACACAATGGAGATGCCATAAGGACATGTGGAACTTTACATGTTAAAAACCACTTGGGCCTATATGATCCTTTACCTAAATGGTTGCCTCTCATGCAGAACATAACATGCCCACATGTGCACAACAGCAAGCTTATTTCTATGCCATGAATAGACCTAATGCTCACACTGCTAATTTTCTGACATCAAATTTATAAATTCAAAACTACAAAAATTGAATTCTCTGACCATCAACTAGTTTTGGTGTCCTTCATACCTGCAAAAACAATTATCCAATCACCCAGATGGTGCATAATATGCCCATAAAATGTATCAAGTTGGAATTTCACTCCTGGGTGGAGAAAGTATCTTCAACAAGAGATTTTAAAAATAACTTTTTGCTCAGATCCACTGATCACCTGGGAAATTTTCAAAAAAACAATGATACAAAAAATTAAACTCATATTTAAGAAAATACAGGGCAGCTTTAGCCATCATTAAATGAACTTTAGCTAAAATTAATCATCTAGAAATAATAGCCTGCACACAGGATACAGCCCTGGATGGGAATGCAAATGGGCAGAGGTTTCAGCACAATTAAAAGCCTTAATATGTGAACACCAACACTGTGTTGATGTTCAAGAAAAGAGTAAAAAACCTAAAAGATGAAGAAACTTTTTCAAGTTATTTTTTCTGACAATTTTATGCCCAAAAGAAAATGGTAGCCTGCACACAGGTCTGATGGCTGGACAAATTCATAGCAGAAACACCCAAGGAAGTTGTAACCAAAGTATACAGGGTTTATACAAATTTATATAAATCCAATCCAGTCAAACCAGAAAAATTCAAAAAATTCCTTGCCAATGCACATATTGGCACTTCAGCTCAAACTAATAATTTAATTAACTTAATAATGTGTGAAGAATTATGAGAAGCAGTGCATGGTGCACTTTGAGGAAAATGCCCTGGACCTGATAGGCTTTCCTATGAATTATATATAAAATATTTTAATGACATATCTAACAAAATTTTAGCTTTCATGAATAAGTGCATTATAGAAACATGCCTTCTACCTGGAGGAAAAGAAGCATACACAGTCATTATCCAAAAATGGGGATAGGTTAAATTTACTCAATTGGCATCCAATCTCCTTAACTAATTCTGATACTAAACTTTTCACAAAAATTAATGCCAAATGATTAGAGGAAATTGAAACTGAGGTGATATCCCCATCACAATATAGATTTATCCCAAGAAGATCCATATGGGATAATATTCACACAGTTGCAAATGTCTGCAAATATAAAACCTCTGTAGCACTTGTCATTTTTGATCAACAGAAGGCATACAACAGGATGAATTAGACTTACCTTAGGTCTTACCTCCAGAAATTCAAACTCACAAATAGGTTTATAGACTGGGTGATGCTGTTAACTGAGTCAGCCACCATGGCTGTGTGTGGAGCAGGTTTTCTAATTAACTCAGTTTTTCACAGAGGGGACTAAAAGAAAGGGACCCTCTAAGTTCTCTACTATACAATTTTAGTCTGGATCCCCTAAACAGGAATACAAATGCCCTCATTAATGAAATCAATATCTATGGCCAGTCATCAGTCAAAATAATGGCTTTTGCTGATAACTGTGTGGTGAGAATATCCAGCAACAAGGATGCCTGCATACTTGAGAAAATGACACAATATCAACACTCCTCACTGGACATAGGAGGTGAAGAAAATTAATTAATCCACTGGAACTTCCATTCACTACTAATCTGGTAGCTGGACCTGTCCATCACTTGGGGGTATGGTTAGAGACAGAGGGATATGCCAACGCCATGATGGAAAATCAACTCCTAGATAAAATAACAAAATGCATTGCCTCCTTGCATGGTCATCATACAGGTTTAACTGGATGAGTTGCAATATCCAATTCCATAATACTATTAATTATATAGTTTACAGCTCATGCAATTACTTTTTCACCATCCTTTTTTAACATATTATATGCCTTAGTATAGGGATGGCTTTGGTCTGACCATAAAGCCCCTGTGCATCTTGAAACTTTATTTGACCCTAGGAGGGATGGAGGTATGGGGCTAACTAATTATGTAGAGCAAATGACCCATATACTAGGATCCTGGATAGCTCAGGTGACTATTTCAGACCTTCTATACATACATTGGGCTAGAGCAGCAAGATCTAACTTTGCATGAGCACTCCAATTAAGAAATCCAGATCATCCAAACTACTTAATTAAGTACTTAGCATCTTACCCAACTGCTACAGGACCACATGGCACTTCAGTACACTTCAAACAAATACTTATAGCCATGAGAAGAGCAGAGTGGAAGATTCAAATAAGTGGTCAGACCAGTCACCAAGGTCACCCAAGGCTAACTCACAGATAAGAAGTTAATGGCCAAGTAGTTACAGATAACATAATAAAAGTGAAACCCTAGCATCCTAGCCAGGATTGATTACCTGGATCAAATGGATATACTGTACAGCCTGGAGACCCAAAGAATGGTTTGGAGATACACACACCACCCATTAATACAACCCAGGATATGAGCATATATATGGAGTTGTATGTGAAGAGTGTATTATATGGCAGAATGGTCAAATGCAGCCCACCCTTCATGCACAATATGTGGCCAATACAGAAGCTTAGTACACCACCTAGAACAGTGTCCAACCTCAGTAGCTATCTGGAAAGAAGCCATGCGCTTATTCTATCAAGGCAATGGACAATCTTTTAGTTTAGCTAGGAACATGTTTGCTTTCAACATGGAATCACTAATTCATCCATCTTTATAGGCATTACTAGTAGCAATAGCACTATGGACAATCCATACCATAGTATTAGATTCATTCACAGGAACAATGCCTACTCTCCAAGAAGCTATCAATCATTTTTTAATATTTAAGGTGGGTTGACCTTGGGACAAATATACCACACTGAGAATTTTTCTAGCCAGTACAGATTTTGAACTTGAAACCTGCACTAGGGTGGAAGCGGTTTTACCTGCCAGGCTAACCACCCTTGCTATCATTCATTTTCATAACCATATATTGGAACATTTTCAAGCATGGCTGTTTGAAAACATGTCTCCATGCAACAAAAGGATAACCAATTCATGGTTTCTCATATGGTTCCCAAATATTAACATATTCCTTCACTCATGCTGCATCCAAGTATAAGTTGGCATAAATCCCCCCATTGTCCTAAACCTGGCAGTCCTGGCTGGCAACAAGAGGGAATATGAACCATCTGGGATGTCCTTTTTATTTTAGTCATATTATTATCATTACATTGGAAGTGTATGTCCCCCTGATCAACCTTCCCAAAATAAACTAATACCTTTCTAGATACAACTTTTGCCACTATTATTTACAGTCCTATTTTAGTATAAAGTTAGTACTTCTACAATTTAGTTTTTATACTATTAAAGTATGTTTTTGTGCTTTAATTAAGATATTAATTATAATTTGCTTGATTATGTACATATATGACCATTCTTGCATAACTCTTAGTTCATCTAAGATAAATAACTCTTATCAGCGTGCTGCTATGTTATAAAAAGGTAGATGCATTTCTAAAGTACTTTTCAACCTTTAAAAAATCTATATATTTTGATATATAAGTTACTTACATTAATCACTATGCAATATTATAGTAAGTATATAAGCCAATAATATAATATTGTGCAAATTACTGACCCTTCTGATTTATGTTTATCTAAATGGGCAACTATCACCTTTTAGTATCATGGCTAGATGGGTAACTTAGTACTTTCTAAAATAGGCTAAATATAGTAATCTAAATTTAATTATTAGTGGCATGATAGAAAGTACAATACAGTTTTCTGTCAATAAGTTAAAAATCTATTTAGGATCTAACAAAGTATTTTATATATATACAAGAAATTAATAAAGCTCTAAGACAGGTATACATATATGTTTATTATATCCTTAATGTTTTGAATTCATTCTATAGATTTATCTACATTTTTTGATATAGATTTCATATATCATACTGAAGCCTTTATCTGAAATATAAGTCCGTCAGGCTTGAATTCGATTACATTCACGCTTTACTTAAATTATATTTTTGATTAATACTAGGCAACAAACGTCCTTACCAGTCTATCTTATACAGATCTTTTGAAGATTATATTTTCTGCATCATGTTATACTCATTTTTGTAAGATTATAGAAACAAACCAATGCTATACCTTAAAAATAATGTATACAGGTAACTTTCCAATAAAAAATTACTAATTTATAGTCATAATGATAAAGTACTTATGAAAGCAGAGCTGCAGGTAAACTTTAGTTTATCTATAAAAGAAGTACATAAAAAGTTTCATTAAGCACCTTTTTTACACCTGGATAAATTACAAACAAAATTTAAATCTTATACATAGATCTTTCTAATTTTATACGTGCTGTTTGTTAAGTGGGTATTAACACTGAGCCTAAAAGCTACATTTCACCTCAATCGTTTTAATATTATATGATCTAAAGTTTCAGCTTAATTATCCTTAATCTCAAATAATTCTTAATGCCAATTGTGAAGAGAAAAATTATAAGTATTAACATTTCCAAACCGTAAGCAGTAAAACTATATATGAATAAGAAAATTTAAATACCAATATAGGAGCTATTACTTAAACTTAGGAAGTAATCAAAATCTCACAAAATTTCGTCATTTTCTTTATTTATAACATAGGCAAGAGGTTAGACAATAGTTATATTAATATACGGCCTACAAACATATAAGTGGACGTTTAGCAAGTAGCAATTTTTGTAACTTTCAAATACCATTAAAACAGATATGTTTTATTATCTATTATGTTAGAAAAAAACTGAATTCAGCTATTTAGTTCTAATCATCTCTTCGATACAAAAATTAGCTTTAAGGGAAGATAATCTTAAGTCAAAGCATAGATAATGAATGATTCAAAATGTTCTCGAGCCTTTTTTATTTAATAACAAAAGAAAAAAGTAGCTTGAGCTGCCCTAAGATTATCAATTGAACGAATAAGGACAGATAAAACATTTTTGTAAAACAAAGAAGTTAGAAATTAGTAAACCAGAGTAACTCTCTATATAAGATAAACTAAAAGCGCGGGTTGCTTTTTTGCCTCGTTACGTTTTTAGTGCAAACAACCTTTTCATCGATGAAAACTTGATGATTTAGTTTTAATATAAGCAGTAAAACAACCAATATATAACCTCTGCAATATCAAGAAAAATAAACAGAAAAGGAATATCACAATTCAAAAAAAGTAACGTTTAAAAAGCTAGGCTATAAAAAGATGGTTCAAAACAAGATGTTTATAGTAAGCTGAAAAGGCTTCGTTGAAGTGAAACCGCTGGTGGAAGTATTTAGGCGTTATTCTAAAAAGATAAGCTATAAGTAAGACTGAGGAGTAAGAAAGGCTTACTTGCCTGCTTATGAAGTTTTTCAGCTTCTAATTTAATATAGTAATCATCAACCCGTTTGTGCTTTGGAAGTACATGAAAATGCCAGTAAGCGAAGGCAACAGCAACAGCTGTGGTGATAGAGCCGGTGACATCAAAGTAGATGCTGCGACGAAGCTTACCAGTAATAGGTGCTATGGCCATATCTAAATAGTTCAAATCAGGTCGAAGATAATAAAGCACCTTAGAGTCTACGTGTCTTAAAACTGATGAAAGTCACAAGAATTTAATATTCTAATATGTTTTTTGATTTTACAATTTTATGAGAGCAAATCTTCATGGCTTACGTTACATTTTGGCCATTCTAAACTTCATCAGGCGAAGCAAATCAACCTCCGGAGCTCGAAGATTCGTCTTGCTAGCGTTTTGATGAGATTGGAGCTACAATTATAGGCTCGAGCTTAGTTGTTGTGTAGTTTACTATAAATTATGACGTAGTTTTTCTGAAGTTTATTTTTATCAATCTAGCACCATGTTCGTTTATTCAATTTCAAGCCAGTACAAAGTATTTTTAACCGACTTTGAAAAAGAAGGTTATCAATTCGACCTGTATATATGTTTTTTTCTTTTTTTCTATGTTTGTTCGCGCATATCTGAAAATACTGGACCAATTTGGATGATCATCTTCTTTAAAAATAGAAGATGCTCCAACTTAGGTTCCATTATACTTTTGTAAGTATTGGGCAGGTATCTGCCCATTAATTTAGTAAGTATATCAAAATGGGCTCGGAAGCGATGGAGCCTATTGTGAAACCGTTCATCGCTGGATAAACTTAATTCCGACATCGGTGAAGCGATAGCTTCGAAGCACTTTTGATATGTCCTATGGCTGGGGGGCATGTTCAAAATTCAGTCAATAACAGCTCATAGCAGGATGAGCTTAAATCATTATAGATGGCTATCATTTTTGCATAATTTGGCCAATAAACTCATCTAAATTTGATAAATTGAAATATTTTAGATAGCGATCAATAAATTTACATAGATTGACTAATAAAAGCAACCAAATCTAATAAAATGAATTACTGTAGATGGCGATCAGTAAATTTAGCATATGTTGACCAATAAAATTATCTAAATTTAATAAAATGAAATATTGTAGATGGTGATCAGCAATTTTAGTATAATTTGACCAATAAAATCAACTAAATTTAATAAAATGAATTATTAGTATATTTGTTTATAAAAAACTATATATAATAGATATACAATGAGTTTTAATTTTATAGAGAAATAGTAAGGGGTCAAAAACAATATATAGAGATAGCAATATTTAATAAAAGTAGGAAAAAGAGCCACTTTTAAAAATGCACTAATTTTTTGAGGGGAAAAGAGCTGGGGGTAAAGTTTTTTTGGAAAAAAATAACCTTCTTGAAAAAAATTTTTGGGAAAAAAAAAGAACCTCCTTTAAAAAAGCTCTAAAAAGTATGAAATAATTGAGAAATAAGTCTACTCAACAAAACCCTTTTTGAAGTTGGCGCCATATTTTAACTGACTTATAATAGGTATTTATAATTTATATACTCAGTACTATTTATTCTAAGTTGCTTATAGTTTACATTTGAACCTAATCCAGACATAAGATATAGATTGTATTTATGAGCAAAATTCTATAATTTAGTTTAAAATATGGCACCGACTTCAAAAAGGGTTTTATTGAGTAGGCTTAATTTCTCAATTATTTAATACTTTTTAGAGCTTTTTTAAAAGGAGGTTCTTTTTTCCCAAAAAAATTTAATTGAATGTGATTTTAAGCAAACAAATTTGCACGTTCATCTTAAAAAGATAATTGATAGCATATTAGAATCAATGATAAGTCGGTGATTTAGTGATCATATAATAATCAATGGCAAGAACATAAGAGGTAAGATGGCTTAACAAGGGTAGACCAATATCTATAACTATTGCTTGCTTTTTTAACTAACTTATTAAAAGCAGATCAAAGGCAAAATATATAATATATGAAACTTTTATCACTGTAAATCTATCTTACTTTTTTGTTGCTGTTGTACTTATAATAAGACTGTTTATAACTTTACAAATAGATATAAGTGCTTATATTCATTTAAGTAACAAATAACATGCAACCTAAATTAATATGTTCTTACTATTGCTGCATACAGACACTTATATTAATATTGTTTGGATTGGGATAAATATTGGCCTCAGAGCATTATCAAAAGCTTTTATAGGGTTTTATATTAAGTTTAAAATTCATTAGATAAAATATCAGATAAGTATATTTTTTACTTTTAACTTTCAATATTGTAAACTTGGTAATCAGTTTTTAATTACCACTCATCATTAGATAAGAAAATTTTTATCTAACTGAGGTAAGCTGACCAGGGGACAGACATTACCAAATATATGTGAAACTAAGAGAATAACTAAGAAATATAAAAATTGGGCACCCCAGGGTACTCAAGTTACCCCTGTTGCCAGCGGGACTGCCAGATATGGGGGTTGGTGCACTACTCCAAGGGGGTTTCCCCTGCTATGGAGCAGGTGTGAAGGAAAGGGTCTGTGTGGAGGAACCAGAGTGGGAACAATGATTCTATGAGCACTTTTTGTCTTGGTCTCATATATCCATAGAGCCAGGCTTGGAAGTGCTCTAGTAAGTGGACATGGAATCTGTTAATAATCCCATGAATGGTTGGGACCATGCCCTTGAACGCATCTAATGCAATTGTGTGTATTGTCCACATTGCAATGGATATTATTAGGGAGCGGAGTGTAGATGGGATTGGTGACTCAATCTGGAGTGCAAAGATACTTTTTGATATCAAGAATTCCTGTTTATTTTGAATCTTGAGCAGGCGTGCGACTTCCTGCCATATAGCTTTGGTTGGGGGGCATGTTTCTAGGTGGTGATGTAGGGGATCCCTCCCCTCCACATACTGCACATGTTTTGTGGAGGGAGTTGGAGTGGTCCACCATCCTATAGGTCCTTCTCAAACAGCGCCAGGCGTTTGCTCTTATCCTTGGCTGTAGGAGTGGGTGGTGTGTCATTTTCCACATTGCTTTCTGTGTGGTTAAATCATAGGGAATGTCCAGCATATCTAGGTATTCTATCCTAGCTATGCTTGGGGTTGTTGTGAGCATATCCCTCTGGGGGTGGTTTTCTGGGTTTCTTAATTTGAATTGGGGGCTGGGTCATCCCCTTCCCTGTATAGTACCATGTTCTCTATGGTCCATCCCATACTGCGGATAGTTTGGAGGATAAGTTTGAAATGAGGGTAGGTTCCATGTGGACCCGTTGCAGTAGGGTGCTTGGCAAGGTATGAAAGTAGTCTGGGTGGACTATGTGGGTTGGTTAATTTGAGCGCCTGTGCAAAGTTAGTCCTTGCTGCTCTGGACCAATGTTGTTGCGGGAGGTCTGGAGCAAGGACTTCCTTTATCCAGGTACCTAGGATGTGATTGGCATGGTTCTCAAAATTTATTAGTTCCATTAGATAAGAAAATTTATGATCTAAGTTTTATATATTTTAACATACAGAATTTAGTTTAACCCCTTATAATATAAAGTTGTTTTTTGTTATTTGTAACAAATTTAGCATTTTACTACTGGTAAAGACTATTTAATATATAGATTATAATTTGAAGTATTACTGATATCTGATTCAATATTTTTTGTTATAATTAGTAATTTTTTATTTTTTGTTTTCATTCAAAGGTTTAACTAGTTTTATATGTTTAAGCTATTTATTTATAATGCTTTATAAATATTTTAATTCCTTTTGCTAATCAGATGCCTAGTGCTTCAAGGTTCATAGATTATATAGTTCTCAATCTATACACGCTTGATTAGATATTAGTTTTGGCAAAAACAACAGTTTAGTATTAATCAGGTTAGTTTAGACTACTCTTATTAACATAAGTTAAATTTTGTTAGTTATGCTTCTATGTATCTACGTCATAAAAGCCAGACATGGTGCTAAGGATATTATGTAGTTGAGTATAAATTTCATATTATTAGTTGGAGGTTTTGCTGCTTAAGGATTGATAATATTAAGCTTTTTTACATAAAAAGGGCTAGTTGGAGATTTGATTAAGCAGATTATTTATTTCTTAATATATTTTACTTATGATTTTGTTAATTTATATTTTATCTATATAAATAGAAGTTTTAGTCAGTTTAGGTTTTCTGTGATAATCACTAAAACTACTGAACCATTTTTAATAAAATTTTGTACACTTATAGCAGGTACCCAGAGGATAGTTTTTCAATTTTATTTGGTAATGATAGATTGAAAATAAACAAAGTAAAGTAAAAAATTCTTTTTGTGATGCCAATTTATACAAACTTGATTTAAACCCATATTCTGAGGGAGGCTGAAAAACTTTTATATGTGGTAAGCCAACCAATTGATGGCCATACTGAGTGCTTAAAGAGCAAAAATAAAATAAAAACCCTAACCAACAAACCAAAATGCTCACATGAGCGTTATAAAACAAAAAAGAACAAATATACAATTAACCAGGTGGGAAAGCAGTGAACTGATAACCTACCTTGATGGAGGGGGAGGGGGAACCCAAAGACATTGTGGTACCTAAACCTATACTACATCTGATTCTGATTAAGGCAGAATGCAAAGGCATGGGGGCATCTGTGGAATGAGGTGCAAGACGTGCAGAGGGAGGGTTGATTGTTCTCATTTGGGCCATGCTGGAGGCCTCAAAATAATTAGTGAGGTGATGTTCAGCAGCCATATCATGTTAGGTATATAGAACATCCTTAAGGTATTTCAGGGGTAATACCTTTTGAATTAAACTGTGATCTAACAAAAACTTGCACTATAGAAGCATGTGCACCATGGTGCAACTTTGTGATTTAATATTTTGTGGTGCAGAGAAATTTAGAAGAAACTTGGCCTTGAGCAAACCAGATGCCAGCAAGGCAACTGATTTAAGGGCTGCCTTGTGGAGAGGAATATTTTAAGGTGAGAAAGTTGTAGCCACAGCAAGCTGATGGCCGATAAGGAATGGTTTGGCAAGGGTCTTGGGAACATACTGCTTGAGGTTAGGCTGGGCATCAAAATCCAAATTCAAAAATTTACCAAAGTCAATTGCTTTAGTTGAGGATATAATGAATTTACCTAATTCATCAACCTCATTCAATATTTCCACAGATTATGGTTAATCTTAATAGGGCATCAGAGGGAAGTTAGGTATGGGTTAGCAAGTGTGATAGCTCTTGAGTGGAAAAAGTAGTCAATCCTGAACCAATTGGCTGAACTCAGTGTTGGTTGTTGAGTGGGGTGGGAGATATGGGTTAAAGATAAAACATCATGCTGAACCACTGGGTGAGCTGGATGAGAGAGTGGTGGCAGCAAAACACACCATTCAGATAGTTCTTGTACATCCCCAGAAATGAGGTTTGTAGTAGTAGGATCAGTGGTGTGACAAACTTTTTAGAGTGGTCTAACATAAAACAGTGAAGACTGATTTGTTAACTGGTATTACCATGATTTTGAAAGAAATGCTCTGGTGATGTGTGCCAGTGGGGGATTTGTTGGGCAAGGTTGGTGTGATAGAGGGTGATGGTGGCAATGGAACAGGGGGCTGCAAGACACTCTGCAACAGAATAACAGTGAAGTAGAGGTCAGGCTGTGTGCTTTAGGTTAAAAGCTCCAATATTAACTCATTAAAAAAACTTGGGGTAGGAGATGTGAATCAGATTTTTAATTGACACTACCAATGTGGTGATGGTGGGAAGTTGATTATAAGTGTTGGGAAAAGGAGTTTTTTATAAATTAAAGGATTTGCCACAGAAGCAGTATCATCCTCAGTTGGAAAACCCTTTATCAAAATAGCCCTTACTTGGTCAGAATGTAAAAAGCCTGCCAGTGCAAAGGCAGTGGTGGCAAGCTCAATAATTGCCTTACTGGCATATGTAAATAGTCATCCATAGTTAACACAAAGGCAAAAAAATGGTGGAGTGAGGAAGCGCACAGAGGGGTGGGCAAGTCAGGTGGACGCATGCAAGGTGGAGTGCTAAGCCCTTAGATGGGACAAAGCAGCCAAAAGTGTTGGGCAGACTATTTAATCCAGTCTGAAGGCATTTTTCCATAGGGCAGAAAATGCCAGAGGGTGGAGCGCTGCTGCTCATACTGGAGCAGCAAGCAGCTGTTCTGAGGACATTGGGTGGGAAAATGGTAGGCGGCAAGTCAGCAGTGGTCTCATTCATTTTTTTAAAATTAAAAGTGCTAAAAAGTGGGTTTAAGCGGAAAGAAACCCTGATGCTGAAAAATTTAAAATTGTTTAACCCAGAGTCAACCAAAATCTTATTTCTAAATTACGCTTAACTTCTTCTTTTCTTAAATTAAAACAAGTGTCAAATAATTGTTACTCTATATAATGTTACCTATTAGCCATTTATCTATATGATAGATTAAATACTATATAAGTAATTAATTAGGTGAATTAACATCTGATTCACAATAATATCAGAATCTACTGAACTGATTTCATTATAATTTTATATGCTCATAGCATTATGATAAAGAAATTTTATCCAACAAATTTTTAATACAGATATTGTACTAATAAAAACATGGCCAACAATCATACCATTTTAAGTTTAAATATTTGGATATTCATTATAAAATCCTCAACCTATCAGAGGGCCAGCATAATAAAATATTCATTACTTCTAAATTTAATAATTAATGAACTAGCTTAAAATAATCTATTAGGTTTTGGATAATTTGCTAAATGTATATATATGATTAGAACAGATACCCAACAGAAGTCTTTCCACATATCTGGTAATGATAGGCTGAAAAGAACCAAAGGTATATCAAAAAACTCTACTTTGATACTGATATTCCCAACCATATTTTAATCATAAGTTCCAAGAGAGGCTGAGAAAATATTAAATTAAATTCATCTAGATATTAAATTGATGTAAATCAAAAGTCATTGTGTAAGGGTATGTGGTTATGTTCCACTTCTCCTCCTAAACTACTGAACTAATATTAATAAAGCTTGGCACAAATTTTTATAATAAGAGATCCACTGTAGACAATTTTTATCATAATAACTTTGAAAAAAGTTATATGTATGTTACCAAAAATGATATATAATATAATGGAATTGAAATATTATCAGACTAAGCGGTTTGATGCTTATACATTAATTTAATAGTTTAGATAGTTTTTCTAAGCAGTTTAGTGGTTATCTAATTGAGTCTACATATTCATTTATTACATAAACTTGTTGATGGCCATCTACAATATGAAGAAAAAAGTTTTAATTAAAAATCCAGATTATTTATAAATTTAAGAAACACTAGGAAAATAAAGTTGTTGTTAATATATATATATACTATTAGTATATTAATTAAAATATCAGCTTTCAACCATCTTAATCATTAATACTTTTACTATATATAAAGTTTTTTATATATGCAGTTTATTAGTATTAAATATTACTTTAAATAATTCACAACAATGTAAAGCATAATTTCTGTTATGGTCAAGGCATTGTCTGATCATCACATAGCCTTAATCTTCCCCATTGTGAACACCAGAGCCAAAAAGGAAGCTTCTGATTACAGAGGATCTCAAAAATGGCATTCTGGCAAATCATATGCCATTTGAGCTAATTTTATTAAAAATTTGAAATTTGACAAGAAAGAAAATTCTCAGAAATGGCGCTCTGGGCAACCAAATGCTGTTAAATGCAATTTTGCCAATTATGGTGATGAGAATGTAAATCCTCTAAATGTCACTCTGGCCAACCAGATACTGCCAAATCTAATATCTTTAAATGTATTGATTTTGATGAGAATACTCAGAAATGATGCTCTATCCAACCAGATGTGCCAGCCACAATATTACTAAAAAGGGTGACAAAGATGGAAAATTTCAGAAATGGCGCTCTGGCCAACCAGATACCACCACTTCAGATGAGGCTGGACAAGCCTCTTAGAGATGGCAATCTGGAGAAACATATGCCACCAAAGCTTTTTTAATTAATTTTTAAATTTTAGAGGTAAAAATGGAAACAAGGGAATAAGTTTGAGAATGTTTAAAAACACAAAAATAAATGCAAAAGAGTTTGCTAATCCCAACAGTACACATGCCAAGTTCTGGAGCAGGCCTAGGCATGAGAACTGAGATTAGATCCCTAGTTTGTGCCTACCATTGAGAAATTGTCTGCAGACTCTGTGGAGAACAAAACTTACTCTTCCCCAGTCCCTAAAGTATTAATTTAAACTAGTAAAATTGCACAAAGAAGCTTCATCTTCTATAATTACTTAATAAGTCTTGGAAATTTAAAAATAAAATTTAAAATTATCATTTTATTGAAGAGCCTAAGGAAAACCACACATGGACGCCTCTTCTGACTTTGACAAGGCCATTGCATCCTTGTACGCACTTTCCAGAGATCATACCCTTCTGCTTGGTGTTAGTATAGTCCTTACTGTCATCCAAAAAATTCAAAATCAAGTGTTTCCCACACAGTTAGATTAATAATCTAACCACAGCTGGGTTATCCTGCTTGTGGGCACTTATCTGGGCCCTCTTGCTCAACTGCTTAGTGGCAGTGTTCAGGGACCCTGTCTGTCATAATTTCCAGCCCATTATCTATGATTTAGATGTTTTAGTGCCCTGGGGTTATGCTATAGGTGATGCTGCAAAATTAGTAAGTTATATATATTACATAATTAAATTTTTAGTATAATATATACTATTAGTTATGACAAGCCTATCTAGTTTTATAAAATTAGTCCATGTAGCTAAAGGTCTGTGTCAGGATTTGAGATAAAAATTGAATCAAATTCCCTTCTTCTAAATCAGGCCATGCCAAGTTGGTTGTCAAACCTACCTGGCTAAATCTATTTTAGGATTCTCCTCCCCTATTCCTGAGTCATATGGGGCGGCATTTCTACCCATTCAGTCAGGTGAGCGACACTAGCCATTAAGGATGCCCACAAGGAGGCCATTCCAGAAGATCAGTAAAGATCCTGAACAGATGAGGCCCTGACAATCCCAAAGGCACCAAGTCCCAACACACCCTATAAATATTGAGGCCTTTTAGTTTAATAAAATATTTGGTATTCTAACCCATTTTCCTGTTTCCTCCTCGGTGCTCTTTCTGAATTTTCCAGCTTTGAGCCACTGCAAACCCCAGCACCAGTCTGAAGAACTGTAGCGCCAACAGAAGTGGTGCTCACTACAGGGGGCTCTGAGATTTCCTAAGTGAAAACATCTATCAAAAAAATGGAAACCAATAGCAGCCCTGATGACCTAACAACTGGTCAATTGAGGAACATTACATGATGGGTTAGTACCTCGCAGTACGCAACACTGCCCTCGCAGCTGGAGAGGCTAGAATTTTGGGCCACCATTTAACTCTCCCTGCCCTCCCTAGATGGGAGCCAATACCAACTCCAGTATGAGAACATCAATGATGTTGTTCAACAACTATTAAATGGTATCTACTCT
>JAKSZP010009968.1:0-32831 GCA_022478985.1 Massospora cicadina | reverse complement strand
CAAACATAGTTCTTCCAAAATTTGGGTCAACCAATTTCCAATTCACTTCGCCTTAGGAAATTTTTCCCCTAGCAATACCAGGTAATCTAGCAGGCTGGGAATATGGGCAAAAATTCCAACAGAGCCTAATCCGCAACTCTGGTGAGGCATAACCCAGCACCCAAAATGACTGAGCCAAAGTATTTTAAAACAATTTGACTCAGACTTGGAAAATCTGAATCCAAGTCAAAATGCAACAATTGAGATGAACTCAATTGTTACAGATGGTTTAGGATGAGGCGTTGCTGAAGAAATTTTTACTAACATATCAAAGTAAGTCATCTGTTCTGTACCCCAATAAAAAGAGGTGTTCTTAGCTAATAGTCATATGAGAGGCTCACTGAGCTGGGAAAACTTGGAGATGAACTGATGGTAATATCCTATCATACCCAGAAATACCTGGATGTCCCAGAGGTTCTTAGGGGCAGGCTTTTAGAGATAGCTTTGACATTGTCTTGTAGAGGCTGGATCTCTTCTTGGGAGATATCATGTCCAAAGAAGTCTATCTTCTTTTGGAAGAAGGTGCATTTTGACAGTCTAAACTTGATGTTAGAAGTCCACAGGCATCGAAAAACTTCTTTTGAATGAGCAAGATGATTGGTGAACGTTGTGGAAAAGATGGTGATGTCATCAAGATAAATGATCACACAGCTTAGCTTGAGGTCCCGCAGAATGTGATTAATTGCATGTTGGGTAGGATGCCGGCGCATTGCATAGCCCTTGGGGCAGCCGGGTAGGCTGAAATAAGCCTTCATTGCAAATGAGAGCACATTTCTCCTGACCTTGGGAAGAAAGATCCATTTGCCAATATCCGCTGGCCAAATTCATGGATGAGAAAAATTTTGAGCTGGAGAGTTGTGCAAGGGCATCATCTACATGGGGGAAAGGATAGTTTTCTTTTTTATGAGATTATTCAGTTTATGGTAATCCATCACTATTCTAAGACCTCCATTTTTCTTTTTGATCAGTAGTAGAGGAGACAACCAAGGGCTTTGGGATGGTACTAATAACCCAGCGTCTAATAATGCTTTAGTTCAACCCTCATTTGCTGCTCTTTAACCTTTGACTTATGATAAGGTTTAAATTAAATAGGTTAGGCATCACCAACATCAATGGTGTGGCTCCATCCCTTCATGTGCCCATAATCTGTGTCAGTTTGCGAGAAAATATCACTATAGGTATCCAATAAAGAATGAACTTTTTAAGCTCATCCAGAGTTAGGTCATCTGAAATGTGAACATTAGGCAGAGTATACACCAACTGGTCAGTGGGTAAATCCATATCCAACATTGAACCAATAAAGTGGAAGATGTTAATATCATTAAGGAGAATTAGCGACTTTTTCATATCTCCCGATGTTTTTTGACAATGATGGGTTAATTGGTAAGGTTCCCTAATATGATAATAATAGGTCGCTGATAGATAGGGTCTAGTATACCTGGCGATACCCAGGGTTCTAAAGCTTACTCCATCAATGCTAGTTATGTGCAGCAGACAGGAACAAGGGATCTGTAGCTTGATGTTGTTAGCAGCCACCCTTTGTTCACCAGCCTTGATTACTGTTTCTTCTAGTTCATAAAAGGGAATGCCCTCTGAAGCGTCCACCAAATTGGGCAACTTATTTGTGTTGCGTCTATAGGTAGTGTAGAATGAAGGTAAAGCAGAGGAAGAGTATTCAACTAAGCATAAATATTCTTTTTTATTAGGCTCTTCATTGCTAAAGACTAGAGGGACTTCATAACTAAGTAGCGAGAGGTAACCCTGTCTCATGTTGATTATACCATCATACTTAACCATAAACTTAGTTCCAATAAGCATGTCGTAAGTGTTATTGTCTTTGGCCACAGTAGGGGCTGACAAGGTGAGCTTTCAAATCAAAATAGGCAAGGAGGAGTAGGCTCCAATAGCATGGATGTTGTGGGGACCCGCCGTTCCAAACTCCAGTGTACACTTGATATCGGGAGCCAGCTTAATCTTCTTTATCAGATTGGATGAGAAAACGTTTACAGGAATCCAGTGTCCAAGATAGCCCTAACTCAAACTTTTTGAATAATGACCTCTACCTTAGTTATGGTCCTGCCAAAGTTATAGGGGAGAGCTAATACTTCCTTAATACGAAGAGTAGAGCAAGCTTTTTAACTGCCTCAGGATAATTATTTTTAATGGACTGTAGGGTGTGAACATGATGAATTGGTCAGATCAGAGAAGCAATAACCTGGTAAGCATCAATAGTGGTATCGATAACCTCAGGGCACCCCAGCACTTGATCAAGGTAGGTTTCTTGAGGGATAAGGGCTTTATTTACTCCTTCAGGGTTTAGCTGATCCGGTATACCTACTTCAACAAGGCTCCTAGAACATAATAGCCAACGTCCTCATAACCCCTTTCAGCTCATCATCAGAAGGGTTATCCACACACATTGGGTGGACGCTAGAAGGGCGGTTGGAGGAGGAAGCCATAATTTTAGTAGATGGGGGTCCGTTCCGCAGAGATGATCATTGAAGGAGTAGGCAGCTTATCTTGAGCAGCCTTGTTATTAAACCCAGGGTTGTTGGGAGCGACTATCACCAGAAGGAGAGGTTTGGGCTTTCTCATAGCTACAGGTTTCAGATTAGATTGACTGTAGGAGATAGCATCGTGGAGGGGGATGCTTTAACTATGCCAGCCTTGGGTTTATCAACGGCTGTGAGCCTTGAAAAAACATGTGGTTTAGCTTTTGTGACCTGGTCCTTGAACCCATTGTTGGTGGGAGCAAATGTCACTAGCTTATGAGCCTCAGGTTTGCAGAGCGGAGAAAGAGCAGGTATGAGCCGCACTGCAGATGCTGGCCTTGGGGTGGTAACCAGCATAAGGGTCAACATAGCCTCCTTTGGTGGGACTTCAGTCAAGAACTCCTCAATGGTCCAAACCTGAGGTTCACCACAGCTTCATTTGTTGTTGCCCAATTATGAAAATCAGCACCGTCTAACAAGGCCACTTTTATGTCATGGACGTTTTTAAAGTTGCACTTCACTGAGATGATATGTCAGGCTAAAAAAGGTGGGAAGCTAACCCAGTTAACATGGCCACGACGGCATTATAAAGGCTTTTCAAGTTAGACGTTGACAACTTCTGGGCAGCGAGATAAAACCACTCAGCAAAAGCAGGGGTCAGTTCGCCTTCATACATACCAAGTTGCAAAAAAACCTGCTACTCCAGGTTTAGACTTTGCTTGGAACTAAATTCAGCTAAAAAAGCCTCTTTACCTCTGACCAGGTATGTAGAGTGTCCATATAAAGGACCATCATTTCTTGTGCTAGGTGACTTAAGCAAGGAAGGATGTGTTTAATCTTCTGTTTGTCAGATGCGCCTTGCATTACAATACATAGACATAGACTAATGAAGCAATGCTCCCCTTACTGGGGGTGAACTTGTATTTTGATGGGGTTTAATAGGGCGTTGTTAAAGCTCTTTGAGTCGAGATAAAGCGCTTTCTAGTTGCGTTTCAAAGTCAACTATTCTTAATTCATTGTTGGTGGGAGGGTAAAAAGTGTATTCATTTGATCGCCCTCCATTTTTGTAGTTTTGTGGTGTACAATTACCCCTGTAGTGAGCACCCTAGGTTGGAATCAAGAGCAGGTTGTATGCTCACAGGTGCTTTTGAGCCCTGGATTTCAACAATTTAATAGTAGGAGAGGTTACTCTTCAACTGCAGGAATATAATTACCAGGGGATATTTTACATCACTTAAGAATAAAAATAATAAAACCCTAAATAAAACTAGAAAGTTGAATTTTTATAATTTACTAGTTTTGTTTAGTTGGTAGAAAGTGAACTCCTTTACAATTGAATTGCTTAGTATTTAAATATACTCAAGGTTTGAAGTGAAACAGGCAAATAATTAATTGTTAGCTTTTATCCTATTTAGGAAATATGAGAGTTTACCCTATTGGAGCTCTTGAAATTTGCCTCACTTTAATTGGAATGGCCGATGGAGGGTTGAAAATAGGTATTACAAGGCCGTGAGATAAAGACTTGATGTATTTGGGCCAATCACCATGGGGAAAATAGTTTTACCTGGTGTGAACCCTCCAGGCCTATAAAAGGGCCCAGTCTCCACATTGGAGTTTAAATCAAATTGGCTGTAGGAGTGGGGGAACCTCCAAATGGCTCCCCCTGATAATATTGGCAATTTGACGTAATTTTATTAACAATCATATGCCTGTTTGCCCTAAGAGTGGGAGTAATTGCTTTACATGAGATGATGGATTCCACCAAGAATTGGATAGGCCTTTTGTAAATTGAAAATCAGAGCTATTCTCCTCCAAACTATCCTTATTAACTAATCAAACAACCGTTTGTCTGACTCCCTACTATAAACTAGTTTCTAATATAATTTCTGCATGGTTTATTGAACTATGAAGTTTATTAAAGTTGTAGAATCTCAAGATTAGTTTGATTGTCAAGTTTTCTACACTAAAGTAAACCTATGTGTTGAATAAGTATAAACATAGCTAAAGTATTCCATAGCTTACTTTATTTGGCAGAAACTCCCACAATGTGATACCCAATTCTTTGCTGAGCTAGCATACTGATATTAAAAAGAGATTTAAATCGTTCATACTACCATTATATCTATTCCAGAGACTTTTATGGGTAAAAATGTAAGATATACAAACTTAATACATATTATAAACATGACTTTAAGCTTAAAACCCAATAACTTATGCTAAATATAGGTTTATGATAAGGTTGTTGATTGATCTTTTTATTTTAAGTATGGCTTTGATATCAACTTTTATAGAAAACAAAATCTAACAATTACTTTTGACTTTATATATAAATATAATATTTCAAAAAGTAAACTTTTTAGAGTTTCTTTATACTAAAGTTTCTTATGCTATGTAAGTTCTGAGTTGTAGTAAAAGTTACTACAAAGGTATCCAAGTAAATCTAATATCAGTTTTTAAAAGAACTTAATTATATAAAAGTTGAGGTGTGCTTATGTGGTCTATGGTGAGGTGGGTAAACTTATGATATCCTAGTTTTCCTCTATTAAATAGGTAACAGTTTGTATTATAAAGGTTAAAGAGTGGTCAAACATGTAAACCTTCCACAAAAGTAATGAGGCAGGTGGTGCCTACTACACTTTTTCTTATGATTAGGATAATTTTATCAAGGGTTTTTAAATCTAGAGACTCACCTCTTTGTCTAGACCATGGAAATTCCCTCACAGGTGCAAAAGGAGACCAAAGCCATCAGTAGAACCTTTAGTGCTACTGAGTAATTTTGCTCATATTGTTGATAGGTGAAGGGTCACTACTCTGGCCGCTAAGGATCCCCCTACTGTACCCCCTTTCTCAACTTCTTCCCTTGTGAATATCAAATGGGTATGTAGGGAGGTAGCTCAGATCATGGCTCATTAGCAGGATCCCAAAACTCTTCATACCCCTAGTCTGTTATCTTTTAACCCCTCTGGAATGTTTATTATCACGTTTGAAACATAAAAAACCTTTAACAAGTCAGTGAAGGTGGATCAAATCAAATAATATGTAGTTACAGATTATGGATTGATAATCTGAGTCAACAGTTTAGTGCGAGGAATTTTTATTATTATCAACTGGTGGAATCAATATTGCATGTATCAGAATACACCTGTAATCGGGGGGTGGAAGGTGAGTTGGTAAGGGCATACAGCTACCAACCTGAAGGTTGCAGGTTCGATTCCCACCCTTTGCACATCAATCGGGGTGCCAGCCAAAGGAAGCTATTGGTGGTTAGTAGGTTTAATAACACTAAAACCTTACCCATGATGTAACCAGAAAAATTTGAGTCCTGATCCGGAGGTGGAAAAACTTTCTTCAATGGAGTTGACCCTGTTCAGGTTTCATGTCATTTCTTTCTTTCGTTTCTTTCTGTCAGTAATGCCTGTCCCCTGGTCAGCTTGCCTCGGTTAAATAAAAAGAATACACCTGTAATCAATTTAGACAAATCTACTCAAAATTGGCTCCATCAAAGTGACTCCACTGCTGATCTGAGTTATCTGTTGTCAAAGCTTTTTTGAGTTTGTAAAAATTTATCAAGAAGCCTCTCCAACCCATGCTGCATGTTGACAATCAGAGGTATGACTTGTTAGTAAGAATGATCCATTACCAAATAGGTTAAATTTCATCATGGATTCTGCGTCTAATTCTTGGCAGAACCCTCTCATCCAGAGTGATGACTTTACCCCTTATATTCAGCTGAATACCTCTCTTTAAGATGAAGAGGTTACTTTGAGCCTTTGGCAAAATAGGTGATCTGACCTGGAAGCCTACCCCTGCGCCAGCATGGATTTAGTCAAAAACCTAAGGAAAACAACCCCATTTTATAGACTTGAAGGGGGTTCAGGGGAGTGAAAGTATTTTATCAGCCAACAGCTAATTAATAACTCTAGTAATCAGCTGAACTGAAAACATTCTCATTAAGGGTTGATTGATGAGATTATATTAAGATGCTACCCATAATTAAATCATCCCAACCATCAAATTAATATATGAAATCAAGCCTTACTTAGGCGAAAAGCTTGCCAAGAACAATGATAGGCTATATTGCAATTTAGCCAAATTAAGATATCCTCTGCAAACCAGAATTCCATTAATTCCCACTATCAGCTTTGAAATAGCATATATACCAAGGGGCGTCAATTAAAAGGGTTCTCTATGACTGATCCCTAAGTTTCTTGAGTTAAAATTTTTCAAAATGAATTTTTCCTTGTGGTTTAAAATTTTCCCTTAAATTTTTAACAAAGGGTTAAGAGTTTTAATACTCCACCTCCCGCTCTATTGTTGAAACTGTGCCCATAGCACCAGTGAGCATAAAGGTTCTAGGATTCCTAACCCTGCTCTTTCTAAACCCACCAATGGAAGCACCCAAAAAGAGGGCCCAAGCCAGGCCAGTTCCAAGAAACCTTCTAATCCACTTCCTTACTATAAAGACAACAGTCCCTCCTAGTAACTGTTATCAGTTTAATATTTATTTTGGGCGTTTTTAATAAAGTCCTATATTACCAATTGTTTTCCACAGGTTTACGCTAATTTCACAGTTTCCAATTTTTTTAAATCTAATAAAGAATGCCATCATTTATTTTCTAGCTCTAATGATCAATGAGTGGGCACTATGATCCATTGAACCATCAGTTGGTCACGCCATAGTAGTTTTAGATAGTTATGCTCCAATTTTTTCTTAATCTTCCGCTCTCAAAGGGCACTCCCAACTGTCAGATTTGCCCAACTGACCCAACACTGGTGTGGTGCAATTTGATCAAAATGAAGATTTCCAACCTGCCACTTATGAAGGACATTTTAACCAATGGGTTCACCTCTCTTACCATTGGTTGAGTACAATATGACCCTCAATGAGCTTTCTGATCGCCATTCATGAAAGCTATTTCTAACCACCAGATTCTCCTTGCTGATCTACCACTGGCTTAGTGCAATCCAGCCAATGAAGATCTTGTCGACCCACCGCCTTCTATACCTAATTTATGAGTGAAGGACACTTAGCACCCAACCTGAAGAGGATTCTCAGATGCCAGATTATCTTGAGCACCCATCCTCATGGTAAACTATCCTAATTATATATATAAACCATTTACCGCTCTGAAAACTTTGCCAGCTCCATTCAGCAGTTTTATCCACCCCTTTTTACGTGTAGTGATCAGCATCCTCCTTAGGTACCAGAATTAAACCAAATCGATTTGATTTATGGATTTATAACTCAAAGTCGTGAGTTATTATCACTAAGTGAGTCAGAGATTATCAGCAGGTGGGTGGAAATTTGAATATGTTAGGACTATTACCAGAGGACAGCAACTGCAAAAACATGAGAAGTGGTTGTCCTTCATGCCTCTCTCACCCTGAGGGTTGCCCCAGAAAGACCCACGTTGCCTTCATTGCAGCCAATTGGTTTTCTATAGAGGCCTTTAAAATGCATGTAGATCATCTTGCTATTCATTTACCCTAAGAAATTTTCATTTTCTGTAACAAAAAAAATTATCCAAGTTTCTGAATGCCACTATTGCAAATAGGTTTGGCATAAATGAAAACGCCAAACTGAAAAACTTAAAGTTGGTTGCAAAGTTAAATAATAGTTAATTTGGCTTAAAAACTAAAACACACTCAAAATAAGACTAAAAGACAAATAGGTAAGCAAGGTGGCAGAAAACCCCAAAATCAACCTTAATTTTATTATTAGAATCAAAGAATTTTGTTAAGAGCATAACTGTAACGCTCTGGTTCAAGTAAAGGTGGTGGGAATGGGCCCACTTCACTACTGAGGAACACTTTACCAAAGAAAGGGTAGGTAAAACGCCGCCCATAAGGATGATGCACAGAGAGCCCCACGCAAAGAGGGCACACATTTGACTAATTTGAACTCAATGAAGGTCAATAAACAAAGCTAAACAAGTGCATATAAAATACTTAAAGCACATGATGTTACTAAACTAGATGACCAATGAGGATAGTTGGTCTTGTGGAACCACAATTAAACACCATGGGGAGAGTTGTCAATTGGTGGAAGTGGTGAAAGGCCTAGGCAAGCTAATAGGCGCATACTACCATCGGCCAGGGTCCTGTAACTCAATATTATACAAACATGAGCTATAGATTGTAAATTGACTTGGAATAGATTAAAAATATTATAAACATAACGGGTTTCAAATCTATGTCCCTCCAGTAATCATAACAAACCGTCAGAGTTGATAATGTAGCTGGTGCATTTTAGAGCCCTGGCTGTAATGCTAGGCCAAGCATCACGCACATCCCAAGGACCAACCTGGGCATACCTAGCCTGTACCCAGAGTTGGTCCAGGGTATGTTTCAAGTCAGAAAGGCCTTGTAACTTGCTCTCTTTGACCTCTTAACTTTTTCTTTTTCCTTGCAGTCTGTCCCCTAAATTATGTCATGTAGCCATGACATTACCCTTTTGTCCTTTTGAGGTCCACCCCTCCTCCAGGGGCTTTAGCCAGGGAAAAGTTCTTATGGGCTGAGGCCAGTTTCATGGTGGTAATGGTTTCACGCGACTTGGACCTTGAAGCCTCAGGAAATTGCTCTTAAAAACCATCAATAAGATCTTGGGCATGTGTTCAGTCATGCGCTGGTACCCAACTTTTTTCCGCTGCATAAAAACCCTTTCAAGATACTAGGTACTCAATCCTTTCTTTACTCAATGAGAGGCTACTATCTCCTCCACTTCCCACTCCAACGCCCCATCCATGAGATAAGCCTCTGGGGTCTTTGGTGGGGGGCCCTCAAATAACGTCAGCTTGCTTTCATGAAAGACTGCAAAGATCTGGAATAAGGGAGAAGATCCAACTGGTATGAGGCGTGTCCCACTTTTCTGATATTGCGGCAAGACCAAATCCTCTTTAGTCCCAGCTTTTTGCATGGCTACTTGATAGGGATGTTTCAAGCATCAAGCATCACAAGATCCCCTTCATTGTATGCAAGACTTACCCATCTCTTTCCATCAGCGTTCTCCTTATAAAACTTGCATTGCCGCCTCCAAATTTGTGGAAACCCCCTGGTGTACTTTCTTGATTGTCTTAGAAAAGTCCACCACCGCTTCAACTTTGAATCCATAGCGGCTCTATGTTGGCAGTGTTAAACCCATGGCTGCAGAAAAATTAGGGAACAACCAATCGACTCATGTTGAGTGTTTTTATAGCTAAACTGGGCCATGGGAAGGTGAGAAACCAAATCTTAATAATCTGAAGCAGTGTTACATCGCAGGAACTGTTCCAATCACTTGTTCACTCGTTCAGTCTGCCCATCTGATTGGGGAAGATAGGCAGTCAAACGGCAGGGGTGAATTTGAAGAGTCTTACACAACTCTTTCCAAGAGACAGAGGTAAACTGGGGCCCCAATCACTAATTATCTCTTGGGGACCCCATTGTAAGTCCAGGGGAGCATCCCCTCTGCCTAGACCGAATGGTTTTCTCATTCCCTACAAAAAAGGGTCTGAGAAGGGCAGCTGTCCCTATTATCTCTCAGGGCGATCTTGCTCATGTGGTAGATGAGCGATGGGTAACAGCTCTTCCTTTATAGATTCCACACCTTTCTCTTCAATTACCTCCACCAAATTAGTATGGCAACATGAGGAAGTTTGTGCTGAAATACGTGAAAGCCAGAACCCCATAGGCCTAAAAGTCCTTATGAAGTTGATAGAAACAAGTCTTAAAATAAGGTCTGGAAGCCTTAAACCCTCAGCAACAAATCCTGACGGGCGTGTATATTTAGTAAATAAAAAGATCAAGTGTCAAATTCTTAGTGAAACTCGCCAATGGCATCAGGCCATTTAGAAATGTTGTCACCAAGTCAAAACCTACCGCAAAAAATTGGGAACAAAGCTCACCGGGCATGTGCTTTTTAAGACAATGTGCATAATGTCAAATCAATGGTTATACTCACCAATGGCGTTGGGTCATCATCAAAAGTTGTTGCTAGTTCAAAACCCTCCCCCAAATATTAGAATCATCATTCAATAACCTTTCTTGGCCAAATGGATGCCAAAGTGACTGGGTGCAGGTGGGTTGGGTATCCTAACCCATTTCCAACTTCTTGGGACCACCCCTACGTGGGGTGGCCTTGGGAGGTTATCATTTCCCATCAGAGGAGACGCCATCATGCTAACCATCAGAAAAGCGGTAAAACTGCAATTTGGGCATCCAAGGTTGAACTGATAGCAACTCAGCCCACAACTGACAATTTCAAAGTCAGCTCAAATTAATTTTTCCCCCTCACTCAAAGTTAGCCAGATTAGGCGGATATTTGAGAGCACCAATCTCAAGTTTTTCTAATCTATAACCCAAATAATCGTCTATTAAAGCAGTCATAACACAATGAGAAAATTGACAGTTAATTTCTAATTTAAAAATTCAATAAAAAACGTACTCAAAATTTAACTTTATTCCCTATGACAAAATTCTAACTCCCCATTTCAATTTACTTTTCCCTGCATCTAAATTCACAGGCCTTGGGGCCATGAAATCCTGGTTTGTTGCAGGGTTGCTTCTCAAATTTGCAACCTTGTGGCATTTGCTGGTCAATCTTTTCATTACACAATTTAACGTTGTTCAGGTAGCATCTCTTCTAGCATTTGGGTTTTGCCATCTGGGTGTTTGAGCATCCATACTGGCAGTCCAGTATAAACTTTATCTGCTACCATCATGACATAATCACCCGTCCATTGTTTCCATCCATTTCTTCCCTCCTCATTGAGATGGTCAAAACAATGGTCACCATCCTTCTTATTGATGATCAGTCAGTAGTCTGCCTTTGGTTGATTATCAGGTCAATAGCCAATTTTGTAAGCAGTTCCAAGATGGCTTTAGAGAAATGTTTTTATGATCAACTTATCCCATCACCCTCCTCTTTCCCTTCAGGCCACCCTCAAAATGGTATCTTCATGATTGGATTTATATAATTGGTGTCATGTTCTGTTTTTGGTGCTGAACCAGTATCCTTCTTGGTCCCAAGTCCTGACGCAATCTCTGAGTTCAAGTTAGTGTACTCCAGCTCAACTGTCTTTACAATTTCTTTGGTGTCTGCAGAAATGACCATATCCATCAATAAATAAGATCCGCCTACTTTTATCGCCAGTAAAAATTAATATTGGAGCTCATCAGTCGTCCTTTAAGGCTTTAGTTGATACTGGAGCTTCAGGTAACTTCATGAGTCTGAAGTTGGCTCAACGCTTGAGCTTGACATGGACTTAGGTCCTGTATGATGGTCGCCTTGTCAGCCTCTCAGTCATCTTATAAAGTACGGCTCCAAGTACCCTTCTTAGTTCACCAGTTTAGTTTTTGTGATCATTTTCAGTAATTCCTAACCTTGTGTTTCTGGTAATTTTGGGTGTGGGTTGGTGGCGTCAGCAGCATGTGATAATTCACCTTGAACCTAAAATACTGTCATTCTCCAACGGTCAGGTTGAGGACGAGTTTCCTTTATTGGACACCCTTACTACAACTCAAGTCCATGGATTTGTTACATCTCTCATTTCTCCCAGAGTCTTCCGCTAGATTTTCCCATGGCGTTGATGAAATATTAAAGTATCTTTGATCCCAAGATGGTGGACCGCCTTCCCCCGCATACGGATTTTGACTTGGGTTTTTGGACAATAGTACAGGTGGTGAACATAAACCGCCCACTGTACCACCACACAGCAGAGGAAGAGACTGCCCTCAATGCATGGTTAGATGACAAGCTCAAGAAGGGTTGGTTGTTCCAAGAGACATCCCCTGTTGCCTCACCCATTTTCTTTGCCAATAAGGCAGACTGTTCCCTTCATCCCTGCATGGATTATGGCCACCTTAATAAGATCACAGTCCATGATCCCTACCCACTGCCTTTGGAACAGACAATTGGCCAAGCTATTGCCAAGTCATGCATGTTTTCAAAACTTGATCTGGTTAATGCCTTTAATCAAATTTGGGTGATGGAAGGTCATAAATGGCTTACCGTTATCTGGACAAAACTAGACATATTTCAATTTTGAGTGATTCCTTTTGGGCATTAAAATGCACCTGCAACATTTCAAAGAATGATTGATAATGTGTTGGGTGATCTCCGGTTCATTTGTGAGGTTACACATATTAAAGATATTCTATTACACTCCCCTATTCCAAACAACATGCAAAAACTTGGAGGCAGTAGTGACTGCCTTGCATAAGGCAGGTCTGTCAGTCAAGCCATCAAAATGCGAGTTTTATTAAAAGAAGTCACTTTTTAGGGCGAACTTTTCTTGAAAGATGGCTATGCTATCCCACCCAGAAAATTGGATTTCATAAGAGAGTGGCCTACTTCAACAACGCAGAAGCAATTGAGAAGCTTCTAAGGCACCATCATATTCTTGAAAAAGTTTTCTCCAGCTCTATCCCAGTTAGCTGTCCCACTTCATCCACTCATGGTCAAGAACGTCCCCTTTCGCTGGACGTCCAAATGCCAGCAGGCATTTGATTCATTTAAGGTGGTGTTTTTATTGCCCCCTGTGGGATCCACCAATGGATGCCACAAATATTCTTATCAAAGTGAGAATCTTACTTTTTAATAAAAATATAAAATATCGCTTTGTTAAAGTTTTTTTATGTTTTTATTATTAAGCCAGGCAAAACCAAAATAAGGTCCTTTTCTCAATACTAGTTTTTCCTATTTAAACTAGTTTAGATTTTGAGACCATGGATATCCGAGTCAAAATAATATAAAGCTGAGTTGTCTAAATTAGGAAATATAGGCTTTTGGATTATCAGATTGAAGATAAATATTTTGAGGCAAAACTGACCCATGTGGTAACAATCTGATGTATTTTATCCAATCACCAGCAAGTAAAATCTTCTCACCTCAGCAGTGGTCAGACTTGCATGGTAATGATTGGTTAATTTATACCCAATCATCGACGGGTAAAATCTTCTCACCTCAGGAGGGTTCAGATCTGAGTGGTAATGATTGGTTAATTTTTACCCTATCATCATCAAGTAAAATCTTCACACCTCAGCAGTGGTCAGACTCATGTGGTAATGATTGGTTAAATTGTACCCAATCATCATTGAGTAAAATCTTTGCACCTCAGCGGTGGTCAGACTTGTATGGTAACAAGCACCCCAAATTTGGCTGAGAAGTCAGAGTAATCCTATTATTAGTATTTACCTTTTTAAGCCAATTTTTGTGATAAACCATACTTTTCCAATAGTTAGGATTCCACTGAGAGTCTGCTAAAGTCTTTTTGCTGTGGGTACTCATATCATTGATATCCACAATATTATTTGAAGGTTGGGTAGGTGATGGGCCAATCATGGTTGCAGATTTGGGAGCACTAATACCTCCAACATTCTTTTGCTTAAGTTGAGAAGGAGAATGTCTGACACCCCCCATCCTTAAGCATGCAGACCCTTTTAAACCTTTTATCATGGCGTGTGATGCATCTTCCGCTGCAGTAAGGGCTGTCTTGCTCTAAGAGCACAATGGGTTGGAACATCCAGTCGCCTATTTTTCACAAATATTCTCTTTTAATGAGCAATCCTGGGCCATTTATGACAAGAAGCTGGCAGCCGTGGTGTGGGCCTTGACCTACTGGCGGTATTTTGAAAGGCATTCAGCATGAGTTGACTGTGCAAACAGACCACTAAGCTCTCCTTTAATTCCACAAGCCACTGAAGTTGGCACACCTCCAGGCCTGTACTTACTTGGATTTGTGAAGTATAACTTCAGATATGGTAAGTAGAAATGAGCATTAAATGTCCTCCCTGACTTTCTAATATATAATCCCAAACATTGCCCAGCAGACTCAGATGTGACAGATCTCGTCACAATTATTCCTTCAACCCAAATCTTGTCCATTGTACCTCGCATGGTTTCAGCAGTAGACTTAGCTCCAGACGCGCCCCTGATTTTTGCAGGTCTTAGCAGCACAGATGGCTTGTGCAGAAGGGGTGGACATTTTTATGCGGTTGGTCATCCCAGCTTTGAAGCACTTCCTGTACTATCTTGCCTAGGGGCTCATTTACTTTTGGTTGAGGGTTTGGGTCCCTCCTCTCCTCTGAGATGAAGTGATTTGGCTCATCATGATCCTCCTTCAGTTGGACATCCAGAAAATAAGAAATTTATTGACTTAGTAAAGCATACCTATAATTTGGAGAGCTTGTCATAGGATGTCCTGGTATGGATTACAGACTGTGTAACTTGTGTGCGGGCCAAGTCAGACCAATCTAGAAGGAATGGTCTCTTACATCCCCTACAGCAGGCAGAGGGTCCATGGACATTGGTGTCCGTGGACTTTATTGTTGAGCTTCCCAGTTTCAACGGATTTACAGTGGTTATGGTGGTTGTAGACTGCTTCACTAAATTTTCCCTGTTTTTCCCATGCTCCTCCGCCATTACTTCTGAGGAGACTGCCCATCTCTTTGTGCTCCATGTTGTCAGGTGAACAGCAAGTAAGAATTAGACTGTCCTGCCAGCCTGTATGCCAGAGCATCCAAGTGGCAAACCAGAATGCCAGAGGCACTGCTGCTGGTACAACAGATATAGAACTGAAAGGGAGCTTAATTCTCAACAGATAAAAACGGGATTTTGGGGGAAGTTGTTTTTATTGGAAAATTTAAGGAAGGAGAATTGACCAACAATTTTCTCAGTACAATGTGCCCAATTAAATAGTCATCAATTTTGAGGTAAAATAAGCTGGGATCAGGTTCCACAAGTTTGACCTAAGTGGTGAAATATTCAGAAATTGGTGGGTTAGTTCCCTAAGAACTGACATCGCAAAATTTGGTGGAGTGCCGAGTTGCAGTCAATTTGACCTAATCAGTGAACTATTCAGGAATGGGTGGGTTAGTTCCCTGGGGAACTGACATCACAAAATTTGGTGGAGGGCCAAGTTGCGGTCAATTTGACCTAAGCGGTGAACTATTCAGAAATGGGCAGGTTAGTTCCCTGGGGGCTGACATCATAAAATTTGGCGGCAGGCTGAGTTGCAGTCAGTGGCATTGCATCAGGTGCAACGCCCGATTTGCTGGCAGGAATCTGCCCATTGGGGGTGATGCCTGATGGATTTGGGAGGGGGGATTTTTTCGATCATTGTGTAAACTGAATCACAACTGTCAGGCATTCCGGCTGATAGCTCAGTCTTCATACCTTTTTGACCATTTGAAATCTGAGTATTGGGCTGATTGCCGCTCAATTAGTTGCGATCAATTCCATTTTGGTGATCTCAGCACAAATTTTACTGATTCCTCATAACAGTTCTGCTGAGGAGAGTGCAGGTACTGGAAGCAGGATCTGAAGTGGAAGGGCTACCATCCAGCGCTCATCTACCATGTGAGCAAGATCGCCCTGAGTAATGAGGTTTATGGCCATCCTCTTTGGTACCTTCTTGCTCAGGAACGGAAAGATGGCCTGATCGACACCCAGAGGACGTTCACTGGGACTTACATTACCCTTTCCTTTTTCCAAGAGAATAGCCTCATCATTGAGAACCTGTACGAGAGCCACCTTCTTGTGCGCCTTGGGTGACTTGATCGCCATTATGGATGCAGGTTTTTTGGGAAAATGGAGAATCTTGGGGTGGGATATGTGGAATGCTTCAACCAGGTTCATGTAATTCACGCAATCACACGTCTTGCCCCAACTGTTCTCATAGGCTGGATATCCTTTCCAAACCACAAGATATTGGACGGAATGTTACAATTTGTGGGATTCCAGGATAACCTCTTCCTTGGCCTCTTCCTCATTTTCAACGATGATTGGTTCCAGTTCCATGGGAATTGCACCTTTCAAGGGCGACATCTGGGAGACTACTGGGCTTTGGGGAACAAACTCATTGCAAGTTGAGATGTCAGACCCTACTGACATGGGCAAGATAGCTGCGGCAACCATGGGGTATGGGTTTGGAGTTTTGAGTGGGATGGGATTAATGTGGGCAGGGATAATCTTCTTTACGACCTTATTCAGTTGGAAAGAAGGGACCATTGCTGTGCCAATATCTACAAGAAAGGCAGAAATGGTAGAGATTGATGGTTGGTCAATTATGTCAGGTGAACAGCAAGTAAGAATTAGACTGGCCTACCAACCTGGATGCCAGAGCATCCAAGTGGCAAATTAGAATGCCAGAGGCACTGCTGCTGGTATGACCGGATATGGAACTGGAAGGGAGCTTAATTCTCAACAGATAAAAATGGGATTTTGGGGAAAGTTGTTTTTATTGGAAAATTTAAGGAAGGAGAATTGACCAACAATTTTCTCAGTGCGATGCACCCAATTAAATAGCCATCAGTTTTGAGGGAAAATAAGCCAGGATCAGGTTACACAAGTTTGACCTAAGTGGCGAATTATTTGGAAAATGGGAGGGTTAGTTCCCTGGGAACTAACATCACAAAATTTGGTGGTGGGCTGAGTTGTGGTCAATTTGACCTAAGCGGTGAACTATTTGGGAATGGGCAGGTTAGTTCCCTGGGAACTGACATCACAAAATTTGGCGGTGGGCCAAGTTGCAGTCAATTTGATCTAAGTGGTGAACTATTCAGGAATGGGTGGGTTAGTTCCCTGAAGACTGTTATCACAAAATTTGGCAGCGGGCCAAGTTGCAGTCAATTCGATCTAACTGGTGAACTATTCAGGAATGGGCGGGTTAGTTCCCTGGGGGCTAACATCACAAAATTCAGTGGCGGACTGAGTTGCAGTTAATGCATTGCATCAGGCACAACGCCCAATTTGCTGGCAGGAATCTGCCCATCGGGGGTGATGCCTGACAGATTCGGGAGGGAGGATTTTTTCAATCATCATGTAAACTAAATTGCAACCATCGGGAATTCCAGCCAATATCTCAGTCTTCATACCTTTTTGACCATTTGAAATCTGAGTATTGGGCTGATTGCCGCTCAAATTAGTTGCAATCAATTCCATTTTGGTGATCTTGGTGCAAATTTTACTGATTCCTCGTAACAGTTCTGCCAAGGAGAGTGCAGATACCAGAAGCAGGATCTGAAGCAGAAGGGCTATTATCCAGCGCTCATCTACCACGTGATTGAGATCACCCTGAGTAACGAGGGGTATGGCCATCCTCCTTGGTACCTTCTTGCTCAGGAATGGAATGATGGCCCAATCGACGCCCAGAGAACTTTCACTGGGACTTACATATTTGTTCTCCATATTTGGCCTCCCTCAGGAGATTTTCATCAACTTTGGGCCCAAATTTACAGTGAAGTTTTAGAAATGGGTTCTTGCCAATCTTGAAGATCACATCTTGCAACTCAACTGTATACCATCCACAGTTGGATTGACGAGCAGAAAGAGTCAGCCAGATTCTGGAACATTACTTGCGGTGCTATGCTACAGATGCTATGAATACCTGGGCAGACAACCTCCCCCTTGCCCAATTCGCTTATAACAACATAACCTATATATTCATGGGGTTTTTCATATGAGGCTACCTTGGGGTACAACCCCTCATTCTCAGTTGGCCCAAGCTTCCATCCGGAGGTACCAGCTGCTACCAAACATGCCCAGCACATTTGGGCCATACAGTCCTTATTTTGAGAACACTTAATTAAGGCCATAAGTGACTACAAACGGTTTGAAGATCAGAAGTGGCTCCTGGCTCATAAAATAAATGTGAGTTCATATGTCATGCTTGATATGTGCCACTTGGAGATGCAGATGCCCTTTGGTAAGTTTGAAAGATAATGCTCAGGTCCCCACTTGATGGAGAAAGATTTGGGTAATGGCACTATCCATTTGAAATTGCCACCTCCAGTGGAAACAACACCATTCTTTCATGTGTCTCAGCTGTCCCCGTCCAAGGGGGAAAATCCCCTCGGATCCAGAGCCTATTGTGATCGAGGGTGTGAAGGAGGCTGTAGCGGAGGGCATCTTGGCTTCCTGCATGTCTTGGAAATCTGTCCAATATCTCATCGCTTGGAAAGGATATCTGACCTACAATTACAGTTAATCAGGGATCAAGGTTGTGCAAACTGCTTGGAGCTGATCGAGGATTTCCATGCCAACCACTTAGAAGTACCCTGTTCTCCCCAAAAAGATTGATACTTAAAAGCAATCAAGTTTCCTAAGGATCACAAAAATATGGCCCTCACTCACTTCCTGGTGGTGGCGCCCCCTTTTGGAAAAAGGGAAGGGTAATGTAAGTCCTGTGGAGCGTCCCCTCTGCCTAGACTGGGTGGTGTTCCCATCCTTTACAAAAAAGAGTCTGAGAAGGGCATCTGTCCCTCTCATCTCTCAGAGCAATCTCGCTCATTGTGGTAGATGAGTGATGGATAGCAGCTCTTCCTTTGAAGATCCCACCACCTGTTCCTGAAATTACCTCCACCAAATTAGTATGGCAAATTGAGGAAATTTGTGCTGAAATACTTGAAAGCCAGCACCTCCATTGGCCTAAAAGTCCTTATAAAGTTGATAATAACAAGCCCTCAAAATAAGGTCTGGAATCCTTAAACCCTCAGCAACAAAGCCTGAAGGGCATGTACATTTATTATTAAAGAATCAAGCGTCAAATTTTTATCAAAACTCGCCAATGGCATCAGGCCATTGGGAAACGTTGTCATTAGTTTGAAATTGCCTCTTAAACTTTAAGAAAAATCCCAATGTGTGTACTTTTCCAAACAGAATGTGTCCAGTATTGAATCCTCATTTAAACTCGCCAATGGCATCAGGCCATTGAGAAATGTTGTTGCTAAGTTGAAACTTACTTCAAAAACATTGGGAACAAAGCTCACCAGGCATGTGCCTTCTAAGACCAATGTGCTTAATGTCAAAACTTCATTGGAACTTGCCAATGGCATTAGGTCATCGTTAAAAGTCTCCCTAGCTCATAACCCTCCCCATAAGTGTTAGAATCATATTTTGATGAATCTTGCTTGGCCAAACGGATGCCAAAGTGACCAGGTGCAGGCGGGTTGGGGTTCCTGAACTTGTTTCTGACCTCTTGGGACCACTCCTACATGGGGTGTCCTTGGGAGGTTCCCATTAGCTGGTTGGCTAGACGCCATCATAATAACTGTCAGAAACGTGTAAAACCACAATTCAGGTATCCAAGGTCAAACTGACAATGGCTTGGCCCACTTCCAATAAATTTAAAGTTTATTTAAATTAATTAATTTCCTCTTCATTTGAAGTTTTCTGGGTTAGGCAAATCTTTGAGGGCCCCAATCCCAAGTTTTGCTATGCTATTCCCCAAATAAATTATCTATTTAAGCAGTCATAACACACTGAGAAAAATGACAGTTGATTTTCTAATTTCAAAATTCAATAAAAAACTGTATTCAAAATTTAATTTTTATTCCCTATAACGAAAAATTAAACCACCAACTCCAATCTCACTATTCCCTGCACCTAAATCTACAGGTCCTGGAGCCCTGACAGCCTGTTTTGTTGCAGGGTTTTTTCTCACATTTTCGACTTGTGGTGTTCACTATAAAATTTTCTCATTACACAATTCAACGTCGTTCAAGTAGCAGCACCTCTGGCATTTAGGCTTGCCTTCTTGTTGTTTGGGCATCCAGACTGGCAGGCCAGTATAAACTTTATCTGCCACCAGCATGACACCCATGAAGAGCAAACACGTGTGTTATGAAGAGCTTAGCCATCTCTTCCGTGGTTACTGTGGTTCTACAAGGGATAGAGTAAGCAAACTTTGTAAAATGGTCCGCCACTACCATGATGGCGTCGTAGCCTTCAGAAGCAGGTAACTTCACAATAAAATCCTTCAATAAGGATGTCCAAGGCCCTTTAGCCTTTTGAAATGGCATTAACAACCCTTCAAGGGTTTGGTGATTTGGCTTCATTTGGTTGCAGACCAGGCACTCTTTACATACCTGGCAACCTGCGTGGCTAATCCCTTCCAATTGTAAGTGTGGTAGATGAGCTTAAGAGTCTTTGATTTTCCAGGGTGGCCAACGGTGATCCCATCATGATGACCCTGGATATTTTCCAGGTAAAGGTTCCTGCGGGAACCCAGAGGCGTTCCTGAAACCACACCATCCCGTCCTTAACGTGGTATCCCCTGGTAATTTTCTTATTCATTTAACTTGCTCTTGGCAAATCTTATAGTATAATCAGCCAAATACGGCAGTGAAAGAATCATCTCTCTGAACGTAACATATTCTTCTGCATTTTCCAGAGAAGCAAGCGCTGTCCTGTGGCCAAGGTAATGGAATTGTGACACAATACTACCAGTGGAATTATCAAATGAGTATTATGCATCTCTACTTCTTAGTATTGGGAGCTAGTGCAAGGTTTCAGCTTAATGCATCCGCCAAACCATTCTCCTTGCCCTTAGTAAACTCATAAGAAAACACAAATTAAGCCAGGGTCTCATGCCAGCAGGTCTGCTGTGGGGTCAATACATGTGGTTCGCAGTAGTACAACAAGGTACAGTGATATGTATGAATGCAAAATAGATGGGAGAGCCATGTAAGTGATGATGCCAATAGTTAAGCATCTCAATCACTGCCATTAACTTTTTGTCATACATGGCTTAGTTTAACTCTGGAAAAGACATTTTCTTGGAAAAGTATCTCACTGGATGCTCTATTCCATCCTCGCCTACTTGTAATAAGGCAGCCATTATGCGAAGTTAGAGGCATTAGTATCCACAACAAACTCTTTATTGAGGTCTTCATGTTAAAAAATGGACGTAGACAACATGGTGCACTTTACCGCTTATAAGGCATCCTGCAAAATGTGGGATCACTGGAGAAAATTAAGCTTTACTCGCCTTATACAGGGGCGCCACCACCTCAGAAAGGTTGGATGTAAATTTCTTAAGGAACGTTCACTTCCCTGAAAAATTTCCTTAATTCCTTGACTGAAGTTTAGGTGGACCACTCATGGATCACATTATCCTTGTCTGAAGTTATCATGTGGCCTTGGTCAAACACGACGTTGCCTAAGAAGGTGATCTGGGACTTAAAGAATTCACATTTACTAATATTTAGCATAAGGTCAGCTGCTCTCAAAAGCTCCACCACCTGCCAAAGGTGTTAAGCATGGGACTCATGATCAGGGGAAAACATCAGAATATCATACATGTAAGCTACCGCGCATACCCCCATCAGGTCCCCCAAAGCCACATCAATAAGGTATTGGAAGATAGCAGGGCATTTTTAAGCCTAAAGGGCATAACCCAAAACTGTACAATTTGATTTCTGGTTTGGAATGCAGTTAGCCACTCCTGGCCCTTAATGATCTTGATCTGATTGAATGCATTTAAACAATACAGTTTGGAGAAGACTTTCGCCTTATCCACATAGCGTGCATTCTGTGAGTCCAGTGGGATGGGATGCAAGTATGGTACTGTGACATTGTTGAGATTCCTGTAATCTACGCATGAGCGCAAGGTGCCAGTGTCCTTCTTCACAAAGGGAAGGGGTAAGCATATAGATGAGGTACGCCGAAATATGGCGCCTTTAGCTAATTGCACCTTAACCCACACATCTAAGGCTGCTTTCTCCCATACAGTCAAAGGGTAAATGGGAGAAGATATATGCACCATATCAACAGTGAGCTTGAACTCACAATCATACTTTGAATGAGCTGTTAGTACATTGGCTAAAGCAGCATCAACCAAAGATTCCAACCCCTCCAAACAGGAAGTTAAGGGAACCTCCAAAGAGGGCTTTAGCATCGGAGCAAGACTGAGTGTGTGGATATTGGGCCAGTGGGTAAAATCACCCTGAAGGAATGCTTCATCTAAAGGGACAACTAACTCATGACCATTCTTCATAGTTAAAGACAAGGTATTGTCTTTCAAGTTGGTTTGGACATCAAACTTTCTCCACCTCTCTACACACAAAATGATGGGGTACAAGAGGTTCTGATAGCTTGAAAGCGGTCAGACAAATGATATTTGCCAACTTGATAATCCACTAACCCCATAATTTTCAGCGTAAAAATACCTTGGGAAGCCCCTCCTCTACCCATACCACCTGGAAAGTAATTCAAATCAAGGTAGTCAGCAAGCTTTTGGTAAATAAAATTATCAAAGGCTCCGATATCCACCAAAATAGTTGTGCTGATTTTCCCTAAAGGGGATGAAAGGGTAGCAGTCAACAAAAAAATATCCTGAATGATCTTTATTAAAAGCAGAAAACGCCAACACCTTCCCATAAAGCTCTTCACCAGGCATAATCATGCTTCCAGGGTATGTTTCAGCATCATAGAATGGAAAGGGATAGTTGGCCACTCTTATACTGAGGTTACATATCTACCCATATCTTCAGCAATTGCATAAACATCTTTATATTGAAAAAGTAACTCCTTTCCACCACCTGTGTTCTGCAGATCATGGTAGGAGTCAAGCGCGGGTTCTCTGGGGTAATCTGGTATACTGAAATGGGTTCCAAATTAGAGCCACAAGGGATGATAATTGGCTCATTTTTATATAAGGAATTGGCGTTATAAAATGCGTTTTGGGACGTGAATGACCCCATACTATTTCAGCGGCAAATTGTGCATCGTTATCCAAGGCCATCACCACTAGACCCTTTGCAATGATCTGCCTGTACCATCTGAACGCAGTGCCAAGAAAAATCATTTTAATTATGTTGTTTTCAATAATTTTGGCAGAAAGTTGGGGAATCACGACTCTTGGATTGCAAATTGTCTGGATTCACCAGTTATGATCAAGAAGGGTGGGCACTTTCCAGTTGGAGGTAGCAAGAGTAATGTGGAGACTCACCAACCATTGGCCAAATGAGATTATGGTGGTGATCCCCATTGAGGCCATGACAAATTGCAGGCACACCCAAAACACACTTAGTGAAAGCTCCACATGGATAATTTTAGTGCACATAAATAAAAGTGGTTGGTCAACTATTTTATGGAGAGTGTCTTTAAGTCTTCTGTTCCCTGAGAGGTGGTGTGAGATGCACCCACACACCACCAGGGAACTAGTAATTAGAATAATGGTAAACAGGGCACCGCAAAGAATGCCAGAGCCAAAGTAACCTAGTGCATGGGTATATAACGCGTTATAGAGTAGTTGATAACAAGTAAACAGCAACTCCTGGGTGGACCCCACAGGGGATCCCATAACCAAGTGAAGATCTGTGTTGGAGGGTTGGGTGCCTCAGTCTGGAGGGTACCAAGGGGGACCAACGGTGCACTTGATTTTGTAGACAATTTTGTAAAGATATAACAGCCAACGTTGTTAAAGACCTCCCTGAGGAGGTCCGTGCACAGGTTCACCTATGGAACCATAACAAAAAATGTAAACTAACGGGAATTATTATTAAGAAAGTCAATTTAAAAAGAAAGGTTGGTCTTAAGAAAACATATTTAAACAATTTTGGGGAATTGTCAGGATCATGGGTGCGTTACAATGTATCCCTTAAATTTATTTCCATGTGACCAAAGCCCAAGGGTTTTGATAGATACCTTTGCGCTTCTTTTGGGCAAGAAGTCATATACCAGATACTTGATATGGTAAGGCAATTCCAAATGAATTACAATTTTTTCTTAAAAATTAAGAAAAATGGGGAAAAAGTTAAGTTTATTAGCTTAGTAGCCACATTAAAAAGAAAATTATAGAGGTGTCTCACTAATGCAAGCATATATCTATAATTTCATATAAATCAGGGATTTTGTGGAAGGTCAACTATGTCAGTCAAATCTGCTTTGCTCGCCATATGGCTCAGGTTTGAACCCCAGGATTAGATTGCTCCAATGGAGCAATAGTCACCATAAGTTATGGTTGATCCCTAACTTCAAGAGTCGTTAAATTTTATCAAGTATCTATCCCTGACAGAAGTTTGAGCTATATGGTTGTATGGGAATTGATTCCTATCAGCTGACACATCCAAATTTACCATTTGGGTAGGAATCCCAACAACACCACCCTCTAGATCATGGCGAAGGGGGAAACGGATGTAGAAAGCAACTATGTTTGTGGTTTATGACTGCACCCTGAACAACCTCTACTATTGAGTGTTCATTGACCCATCTATATATGACTCAGTAAGGCCCTGACCAGTTGTTGCCCAATTTGTTGTCACGACCTCCATGCCAGTGATGGTAGAATAGGACTAGTCACCCATTTGGAAGATGTGTAGAGGGTTATAATTACTATTAACTTAAGCCGTTTCTCTAATGGTTGTAACGGACAGCTTTTCAGAAGCCAGGGCCTGAAGTCTGATAAAATCATTGGCAATACTTTACATAGTGACTTCAGGGGCTTCATGGGTAGGCTTAGTCAAGTATAGCCTGTATTTTATAAGGCAGATGGGGATTTCTGCAGTATAATTCTTGGAATGGCGACATTTTAGTATATGGTGATAACTAATCCAATAGGCCAGAATAGCATTAGGCAAGTATTGGGGTCAGTGAAGGGGGTCAGTCATAGCCATTTTCTGGAGGGTTGCAGTTAGAGCACCATTATCCAGCTCTACCATTCTATTAGCTGCAAGATGGTAGAGGGTAGAGAATACCTGTGTGGTTCCCATAAGTTCAGCTAAAGCTTTCACCAGTGTCAACTGAAAATTTTACTCATTATTGGAAAGAATGATGTTAGGGCACCCATGAGAGTGATAAGTTTATTATACAAAAATGTGGCGGTAACCTTTGCCAAAGATGAGGGTAGAGATACGGCTTTTATCCACTTAGTTAAATGCTCCACGGCTAGTAGGAGGAACCAATGACCATTAGAGGCTCGAGGGAGAGGTCCCACAACATCAATGCTAATAGTGTGGAATGGTTCACAGGGTGGAATCACTGGATGTTGTGATTGGGATTAGGTCCAGCTTGGCCTTTCCATACCAGGCAGAACTCCATTACATCCTGGATTGAAACAAGTAATCCTTCCCAATAACGTTAAGTTTTAAGCCACTAGTAGGTTTTCCAGATTCACATGTAGCCGACTTGCCAATGTCCCCCTAAAATAACATCAGTTCAAGCTGAAGGCCTTACATAGGGAACCCACTTTTTAGATGCAAGTTTGCACAATTGGCCGTTATTGACTTAAGGATTTACCAATTTTTTTGCTAATTCCTTTTGAAGGGTTGGGGATTCATCCTTCCATAAATGCAGTTGGATTAGGAGGTCATAGAGTCGATCCTCTCCAGGGTCCATTAAATTAATATAGGAAGCCAAGATAGGCAATCTGCATTTTGGTGGATAGGCCCTGGTCGATGGATAATTGAAAAGTCATAGCTTTGAACTTTTACCTCCCATTGGGCTAATATGCCATTGGGGTCCTTCATTTGCTGTAGCCATTTTAAAGAAGCATGATTGATAATGATGGTGAAATGCTTCCCATATAAATAAGGTCAGAAATTCTTAATGGTCAGTAGGACCGCTAAGCATTTGCATTCTGTAATGCTATAATTGCATTCAGCTTTAGTTAAGCTCTTGCTGTAGTAGGCGATGGGATAGTCCACTAAGTTTAAGTCATGCTGAGATAATATATAGCTCCAATGGCAATATTGCTAGCATCAGTAAAGAGTAGAAAGGGTTTATCAAAATTCAGGCGAATAAGTACTGGAGAGTGGGAGAGAGATGCATAGCAGATCAAAGGCCTGCTGCTTCTCTTCTTTCCATTGAAAGGGTATACCTTTCTTCAGTAGATACACCAGAGGATCGGTGGTGTCTGCAAAATGGGGGATAAATTGGCAACAATATCCCACCATCTCTAAGAAAACTTTTACATCTCGCAGAGATTTAGGGGGAGTCATCTTAGCAATGGCCAAGGCCTTGTCATCCATTAAAATATTCTGGCTTTACTGACCTTATAGCCCAAAAAATTCATCTCACTATGAAGTAAAAATCATTTTGACAGATTTGGTTTTAATGACAATTGCCATAACTGCTGAAAGACTTGCCTGAGGTGATCTAGATTTTTTGTAAAGGTTCTTGAAAAGATGGTACTTTCATTGAGATAAACTAGCACGCAGGAACATTTTTAATCGCTTAGTAGTCCGTCTATGGCGCTTTAGAAGGTAGCAGGGGCGTTACACTACCCTTGCGGCATTCAAGTGGGCTCTAACAGTCCTTTACTTGCGATGAGAGAGAATTTTTCACAATCTTTTGGTGACAAATCTACTTGCCAATCCCACTGGTGAAATCCATAGTTGAGATATAGTGGGACCCCAACATCAAGCATAAGTAATCATCTATACGTGGCAATGGATAGCTGTCTTTTCAAGTAATGGAATTAAGGTAGCAATAATCCATAACAACAATATGACCACCATTTTTCTTCTAAATTAATAATAGTAAGAAAACCTATGTGCTTTTAGAAGGTACTAATAAACCAGCCTTCAACAGTTGATGTAACTCTAAGGCCACTTAAGCTTCCTCCACTTTGAATTTTTGGTATGGTTGGGATTTGAATGGAGGGTGAGCTTCCATCTCAATTTGATATATTACCCTGGACATTTTCCCGTAGTCACTTGGTCCTGAGGAAAAAATATCGCTATACTCCTTAAGGAGGTCTTCAACATACTGGCGTTTGTTAGGGGTGAGATTGTCCTTGATTCTACTTTCAACCAGAGCTATAGTGATAGGGGATCAAATCCTAAACCTGTAACGAGCCAAAACAGCCCACATCAACAATATTCTCAATGGGCATAGTTTACATAAGCAATGGGGTATGCTGAGGGTCTTGAAGGGTTTTAGTTGTTAAGTTCCCTAATAAAATAGATATAGATTTCCCATAGGCAGGATCCAAAATCCCCTTGCAGGTCAACGCTTCCTTGATGGAAGGGTTTGGGTGTCCACTAAGCTCCAAAATATATTTAGGAGGGGTGAGAATCTGAATCATTGTATCCACAATAACTTGTGAGCCAGAGGGTATTGTGATAGGATAAGGGCATACAGAAGGATCCCCTCTTTAAAAATCCACAGCCTCTGGGGGTAACTTAGTTTTTCCTCCTAAGACTTGGTATTTAACTTTGCAAATGAAGGATGGGTATTTGAGGAGGCATGTCCTTTTTTGGGGCTTTTTTACTTTTGATGGGGGTTAAAATATTAATGGAATCCAATACCATAGTAGGGATAGGTACTTTTCCTTATAATTGATGATGCAAAAGAATCCCTGCATCAATTGGACCACAATAAACAATTCATAATTATCATTTTCTAGTGCAATGGTGGGGGCAGTAATTAAAAGTTTCTTGGATTGAAGGAAAGGCAGAATACACTCCAATAAGCTTAGTAGATTGACTACCTTCCATCTCATATTCAACGTCATGGATAAAGTCTGGAGCCATTTTTATCTTTTGGATAAGTTAGGAGGAAATAACGTTAACAAGGGAACTGGTGTCAATTATCGCCAGAAATTTAATCTTGTGTACCACAACCTCAACTTGAACTACCAAAGATCCAAAATGAGAATTGACAGCTAGTAGAATGTCAAAAGGGATTTGCAGCAAATCAAGAAGAGGATTCTACCGTGGCCAAGCTCAGGGCTGTTCAATGCGTTTAAAAGTTTTATCTGTCAATGATTGGCTTTTCATAGAAGAGTTGACTGCCAAAATTTGATTGGGTAGCTGACTAACATAAAAGTAAGAAAGCTGTATTATGTTATTTCCATAAATATAAAGAGGTAATTCAACTTCTGCAGGAGCAGCTAGCACAATACAACCTAAAGTTCTGGGGATAGAGCTAAAACTAGAATAAGGGTCTTGAGGCACTTGATTTCCGTCAGCATAGAGAGCCTCTTTCCCTATACTGACTGATTTTTTGCCAACTTACGTTGGAGTACATGACAAAAGTCCACAATGTGGTTGTTTCTCTTAAAATGGGTGCAGTATAATTCAGGTGTAGGTGAATTGGGGGAGTAACAGCTAACACTTGGGGCTGAGGCTTGTTATTATTGTTAAAATGAGTGGGCCCAGTAGGTTTAAGTAGTTTGACCAGAATCTCCAAAATAGCTTCTTTGATATAATTGCAAAATTTACCATGGGCTCCACTAGTGTGCCAGGCCAACCAGTATGAAGACTGGTGGGCCTTTGCTGTTTTGTCTTCATTAACGTACCAACCCCTATACTATCTACTTCTACCTCACTGGGTGTCAAAGTCCGAGGATCACTTGCTTGATTAATTAAATCCAGCATGGTAAATTGGGCTGAAATTCGGCCAATGGATCCTCAATTTTTGCCAGTTGCTTACAATTTTAGAACCGATCTTAAATTGCAATAGGCATACAAAAATGGCTCCAACCTTTCTGGCTGATTTTGGGTTTAATTTTCCCCTCATAATCAGGAACTTCAGCTTAGGCAGGCAAATTGGCAAGCTGGGATCTCAGGATCTCAGCTTGCCAACACTCTCCAAAAGTGACTTTAGATACAAATGAAAGAAAGATAAAATAAAATAGCTTTTATTTAAGACTAGATTATTTGATAATGGTCATTAGGTCAGGCGCCAGTATTTATACCTCTAGGGCATCTTCTGGCCACATCCAGCACAAAATTTCAACAGCCATTTTGCCACTCAGCTCGGCCTATGACTGAAACCTTTTCTTAGGTTCATTGGTGGCAAAATACTCTCAAAATTGGGAGGATTTCAGGTAAAAAATTGCAATAAAAGCATGCAAAGTTGTCCTAAGATCTCCAGGATTTCAGTTTCGTCATACTGCCAATGAAACACACCTTCTGTGAAATTTTGGCTTCATTTGAAGAAAATGATGCACCCCTAATAGGGACATTGGCAGGCTTCAACCTCAATAGTCTTAAGTAACCCCTTTTGGGCAGTCCATGTAAGTGCTATCATGTCAATTATGCATATTAACATACAAATTTTGCCCTCAGGCAGAAAATTGATAACGTTGTTTGTTCATTTAATTGTTCATGGTACTTTTAAGTGTAACTTTGGGTCACCCCCAAAATATTTCATATACAAATGAATTAATTGTGTTTCAATAATTGGGACTAGTTGTTGAAGGTTGGGGCAGATAATTGGCCCAACTGTGCAAATGTATTTGGCCCGAGCTGCTGATAGAATAATTAGTTAAATTGATGTTGAGTTGATCAACCCATATGAGTAGTTGCAGAGAAGGTAAATTTAAATGTGCTGGGATATTTGGCATGAGCTTTAGTAATATAATTAAATCCACATAGCAATAATTGGCCTGAGCCATGTTATTGTACTAGGTTTTAATTAAATTATTAATTCAAGCATTAGGTGGGAAAATTGGCCCAATCTGTAGGTTGTTGAAGGGTTTATTTTCAAGTCAACCACAGAATTTAACACTGGGTATTAGCTGATATGAGGTAAAAGTAAGATAAGGAGGAGGTATGGGAGCTGGCAGCGCTGGCCACTCCAGGCATGATCAACTGTGCCTATTGGGGATCCCTAACCTATCTACTTCTACCTCACTGGGTATTAGCTGCTACAAAGTAAAAATAAGAATGGTGCAAGAGAGATGTTTATTAGGAGGGAATGAACGACTATTTATACTACTTTTAGGGCTACTGCGCCCAAGTCTCTTTGGCCAATCATCTGCCATAAAACACATCAGCCTCTAGATTTTAAACCTCTATTAGATCGTAAACTCTTATTCATTTATACTCATAGTGATTCCCTCCAGATCCGCTCATCTGATCACCAAATATTAATATTAGGTCAATCCATCCTCAGCATAAGTTGCTGGTCAATCATATATAAATTTGTATATAAATAAGACTTCAAGCATCCTCATCCTGAATCACTGGTACTCTAAATTAGATGACAGAATTATTTTGGATGATTTATAACGGATTCATCAGCTTTCCGCAGGAAACTCCCACAAAGATCTTTTGATGTCATTTTGGCATCAAACGCAGCTTCCATCAGACCTAAACTTAATCAAATATATAACATTAAATAGTATCAAACTAGGCAATTAGCTGGCAATTATGCCTGACTAACTGAAACCCCTAATTTGGATACTATCAGAAGGATTCATCTGTTTAAAATCCTGACATTGCCCTCCACTTAACCAGATGATATCCTTCATCATGACCCACCCCAATGGTGGGTCATGACCTCCCAGCGCCCTTATAAAGGAGCGCTGGTTTTAACCATTGGCAAAAGCCACTCTGTAACCAAAACCTCCAACTACTCAAGCAGCCTACCAGAAAAGCACCCTGTAGTGAGCACCAATATCGTGAGTTTGACCATGGGCTCCACTAGTGTGCCAGGCCAATCAGTATGAAGACTGGTGGCCCTTTTCTGTTTCACCTTCATTGGCATACCAACCCCTATACTATCTACTTCTAACTCACTGGGTATTAGCTGCTATGAGGTAAAAGTAAGATAAGGAGGAGGTATGGGAGCTGGCAGCGCCAGCCACTCCAGGCATGATCAACTGTGCCTATTGGGGATCCATAACCTATATACTTCTACCTCACTGGGTACTAGCTGCTACAAAGTAAAAGTAAGAATGGTGCAAGAGAGATGTTTATTAGGAGGGAATGAACGACTATTTTTACTACTTTCAGGGCTATTTCACCTAAGTACTCTTTGGCCAATCATCTGCTGAAAACCCCATCTTCCTTTAGATTCCAAACCTCTATTAGATCGTAAACTCTTATTCATTTATACTCATAGTGATTCCCTCCAGATCCGCTCATCTGATCACCAAATATTAATATTAGGTCAATCCATCCTCAGCATAAGTCACTGGTCAATCGCATATAAGTTTTTATATAAATAAGACTTTGAGTATCCTTGGCCTGAGTCACCGGTGCTCCAAATTAGACACTGGAACCATTTTGGATGATTTGTAACAGGTTCATCAGCTTTCTGCTGGAAACTTCCACAACTATCTTTAGATGGTATTTTGGCAGTGAACGCAGCTTCTGTCAGACCTAAACTCAATCAAACATATAACATTAAATAGTATTGAATTAGGCAATTAGCCAGCAATTATGCCCAACTAACTGAAACCCCTAATTTGGATACTATTGGAAGGATTCATCTGGTTAAAATCTTGACAGATATGGAGGAGAGTCATCCATTTAGACTTCACCGCTTTAAGATAAAGTAGAATGGCAAGCATATTTTTAAATGTCAAAAATGAAGAAGTGATAGCACCATCTAAAGTAAGACGGTTTCCTGTGAACAACGTTTGAGCTTCAAGGTAAAAATAGTGAGCAAACTCAGTGACAGTTTCTCCCTGCTTAAGGTTTATACCCATAAAAGTTTGCTTTTGGTTGAATAAAGCTAGGTTGCTCCCAAATTTCTGAGGAAATGCAGTATTGCGTCATCCCAAGTCCAGAAATGCATTAGGTGAGGTACCATAATGTCTTGAGCTATATAACTAAGACTGTTAGTTAGGTGTTTGAGATGTTGGGTGTCAGTGGCTTCCTTCATAGCACTTTGATATAGGTTAAAAGCTGAACAATGTGAACTGAATTCAGGAGGAAGTTTTCACCTAAAGAGGAACTGATATTTCTGGACGTTTTGTAAGGGAGGAGGGCATCCACTTTGTTTTGTAAGGTGTTAATATCCTCAATTATTGAGCCTACCTGATCATGGGCAGCATGGAGGGATGACTTGGTGGCAACAAGAGGGGGATAACTGCCAAATTTGACTTTTGAGCTTGGTAGTTTCATCTCAAAGTTTGAGTTGGTGTTGCTAAAGGGCAAGAATTTGTTGCACCAACCTGCATATCATAGCGGGTAAATTAATTAAAAGTTTAAGGCGTTCTTGATCTAAAAAGAAAATGGATGCCAAATTGTTATTGTATATAATTTTTTTGTTTATTTTATTTTTCATTGTGAACTCAGGATATATCTGACAGCGCCAGTTTTGTCAGGATCATTGGTGTGTTACCACATATTTCTTAAAATTTATTGGCCAGGTGACCCAAAGCCTGAGGGTGTTGGATAGATAGCTTTGCACTTCAATTGGGCAAGAAGTCTTATACCAGATACTTGAGATGGTAAGGCAATTCCAAATAAAATACAATTTTTTCTTAAAATTGAGAAAAGGGGGAAAATTTAACATTTATTAGCTTAGTAGCCATAATACAAAGGAAACCTAAAGAGATGTCTCAGTAATAATCCAAGCTTAGATCTATAATTTCATACAAATTGGGGATTCTGTGGCAGGTTGATTGTCTTGGTTTAATCTGCTTCACTTGCCATATGGCTCAGGTTTGAAACCCAAGATTAGATTGCTCTGATGGAGCAATAGTCAACTACATGAGTTAAGTTGATCCCTGACTTTAAGAGTTGTTGATTTTTTTCAGAATTAACCCTAAAAGAAGTTTGAGCTATATGGTTAGATTAGGATTTATTCTTATCAGCTGACACATCTAAATTTTACCATTTGGGTAGGAATCCCAACAGGAA
>JAKSZP010009967.1:0-32912 GCA_022478985.1 Massospora cicadina | reverse complement strand
TAAGAATAGGAGCCTTATTGTCCAGTCAAGGAGGGGGCAATGTTGAAATTCTGATATGACTGGATGATAAGCCCTAGGTCATGAGGGCGGGACGGATGGATCTACTGAGATTGATATGAGTGATGGTAATTTGTGCGCCTCAAAATTAGGCGATATTGGATTGTTGGTAAATCACCTCAAATTGGGCGTTGTGAGATTAATAAATGAAGAATTGACATAACCAATGAGATATGGCAAATTGAGTTACTAAGACATGTAAGTAGGGACCATCTAGTACTAAAAAAAGACATGTAAGTAGTATGAATGAAATTGTTAGGATATAAGCAGGATGAGATAATTGAGGAGAGGTTAGGTTTTATAGTTAGAAGTTAGCGGAACAGAGGGAATCAGCTGTAATAAAGTATTAAGAAAGAAGAGTTTTGGGAGCAAGTGCTCCATATTTATTTATAAGTCTATTATTTATTCTAAAGACAACGATTCTCACATTGTTGATCCTAGCTGCTCAGTGGGTCAAACCCTGTTCCAAAACCCTTCAGTGTATCCTTCGCATACTGACTATTTTACAACATGCCTATTGGAGTGTCAAGGCTTGGGCACATTTCCACAGACTCATAATTACCCTGACTCAGCTTAAATATGTTTTTGCGACCAACACTCCTTGTTGGTCGACTTTCCCAATAATTCCCACATTTTTACCTTTTTATTGAAATATTTTGAAAGATGATCTTATGTGATGAGGACCCCTTCGTAAAGGTCTCACGCCACATTAACCATTCCATTTTTTATATATGATGATGATATCACCTCATGCAACCGCTTGAAGTCACTTTTAAGCGATTTTAAATTTAAAGTTTTATTTATCCACAGCCATCTTCCCAAACCTATTCTTTGATGTCCTTGGCTCCGCCGCCTGCCACCCCAGTGTGGGGCAGCAGTGCACCCCCACCTAGCATTTTCTGCCCCACAGGCAAGCATGTTTGGATGGGCTCAAACAGCCCGCCCACTGCTTCCAACCATTTTGTCCCCCCAAGGGACTTAGCGCTCCACCTGGCGCGCGTCCACCCTTCTCGCCCCCATCCTCTCGCCCTCCCTCGCTCTGCCATTCGCTATTGCCTCAGAGTGGACTATGGGCGTTTGTTCCCATATGCCAATAAGGCAATTATTGAGCTAGCCACTGCGGCCTTTGCGCCAGCTGGCTTTATAGACTTCCGCCCTTTTAAGGGCTACTTTGACGTTGGGTTCCAATCTGAGGAGGATGCTGAAGCGGCAGCACAAACTCCTCTAATTTAATAAAAAACCCCCATTCCCACAACCTGTACTCGCCTCCCTTCAGACACCACACTGGTGGTATCCTTTGCAAATTTCCCATCCCACCTTCTACCCCAGGTTTTGTATGACCAGTTGGTCACGGGGCTCATGGCTTATGGCACTCAGCCCAAACTCATCTTTGCCATTCCATCTGGTGTGGAGCGCCTTGCTGCTCCTCGGGCAACAGCCACCATCATACCACTCCACCCTACCACAGCCCAACAAATCCCACCCCGCGCTAGTGTGGCTGCAGCGCCTGATCATTTCTTTTGGGCTCAGGTAGATAATGGTAGGCAGATTTGTTCCCTCTGCTTTGGCCTCAACCATGAAAAAAGAGTGTGCCCTCAGGCCAAGTCTGCTGCTGCGGCTTCTGAGCCTCCTTCTGGAGGTTCAGTATGGGGCGCTTTGCTGCCCCCTCCCACCCTCCAATCTCGTTCAGTGGGCCCACATGGAAAATCAGCCCCCCAAAACCTCCAGCCTCGCTCTCCCACCTAAATCTACCCCAGCCAATCAGAGCAATACTTGGACCACCATTGGCACCCAAGCAGCTGCCCATTCGCCCAATCCCACCCACCCAAATTTGAACGCCACTATTCCAGTGAACCAAAATCCATGGGATCTATTGGCTGAAACTGACGAATCAGGTAATGTCCTCATTAGTAAGCAAACAGGTCAACCTCTCTGCCAAGGTGATTACGGTCAGGCAGAATTTTTCCTTCTTGACTTTGATGAAACCCCTACCCCTCGCCATTTCGCTCCTCTGCCCAATACAGCCCCCTTCCAAAGTGATCACCAGCTCGCCTTAGCTGCAGTGGCCTCTCCTCATTGCCTGAAACTACGCACCGCGGTGGCCCAGTCAGTGGCTCAGCTCCAGCATGGCCTGCCCACCCTCTTATCCCCCCCTGACTTCCCTGAATCTCCCTGCAGTGACATCTCGAAACTATCTGATGATGCTGAGGTTGCTGTTATGAATGTCGCAACGATTGCTTCATTCAACCCCTCAGCCAAAATCACCCGCCACAGTATCTCCCTTTTCACCCAACTTCCTGAAGCCCGCAAAGAAGCTGAAGTTCTCCTTGCAGCTTTTGTTGAAAAACTTTCCCGTCATTATCTTGATGTGGAAGAGGAAAACTCCTACTACGCTGACCTCAACCCCCACTATGCGGATGCCCCAACGCCCTGGCTCTCTGCTCTGATCCAGTACTGTAACCAACATCCCTTGATCGAGGTGGGTCTTTCTGAAAACCAACCCCCCGACCCCTCCTCACCCTCTGCCATGGTGGGTTAGCAGTTTCTGCTTCCCACCTGGTTAGTAGTTTTGTTTTGTCATCTTGAGTGTTGTGTTTGGTGCTGTCCATCCCCTGGTCAGTGTACCTCGAATAAATCTATGATATCACCTCATACACCCTTGGTTCTCCAAGGTACTCTCCACCTGGGGCGTTTACCCCTTCTCTTCTTGTGCACCGCGACATTTTTGGCTGGTTACTTATTGCACTTCTTTGCTTTAGTTACTATTGCTCCTGCACCCTCTGCTGGGCACTAGTAGCTTTAGTACTAATGGCTAGCTTCCTTATGTTGGCTCTGTGCACCATGCACCACATTGGAAACAGGAGAGTTATAGACACTCTCCTTACAATAGAAGTCCCTACGGATAACATCAAGGGTTTTTTGTGGAGAAGTACTGGTCTACAATCGGACCAGAACGGATTGTCTATTCAACTAAGGATAATAGTCTTCATACTGTTGTCAATCAACTATCAAATACTATCAGACAATGCAAATCGTGCACATACTAAACCTATGCAGCTAACAATTGAGACTATCATTAAGGAAGAACCCAGGATTGTAACATTTGGTATGCACGTGAAGAGTAGCCAACATGGGCCAATATTTCCTAAATTTTAACGATTGGTGCTCACTACAGGGGGTAGTTGAGTAGGATATATCAGTACAAGATGTCATACAATGATGAGTTAAGAAAACTCTGGATGGAGTTGGCAACCATCAATAAGAATGCCTTAAATTTTGCTGACCATCAAGAAAAGCTGCCTTGGAGGAGAGAGTTACCAAGATTGAGGAAGGAGATGAAGATATCTGATTTTTTGCAATGAGTTTCTAGGGAAGATAATGTTCATTAAATAATAAAGAAAAAATCTAGTTCAAAAAGTTTTATTCTCGAAAACTGAACATGAAAAGATTGCATTTGATTGCGTTCATTATGTGCAGACATAGAGCCTTTAATGAATAAAGTCAAAAAGTTGAAGGCTTATAGATGTAAATGTGAGCCCTACATGGCAACTGACGCTGAAGAAGGACCCAAGAACTCCAGTTGGGAAGTTAAGTATTTTAAAATATATGCAACCACATTCACAGCTATATTAGAGATGACACAAAAAATTACTCCCTAAGTCAGTTGAATAGCTGAAATAAGAGTGGTGGCTAGAGAAACTTTAGAAGAATTTAGAGATAAACTGAAATACCCACATTCCATAGGGATAACGTCCCTGCGTTCTTCCAATTGCTCAATATAACAATGTTTGAGTATGGCAATCATCAAAAAACTTTGACGTTGATAGCTGTTTAGACACTGGCTGACAGCTTTGGTGTTGCCCCATCTAGAGAGGGACAGCTGGTCATACTCGGAGGTCAAGGCTGCCATAATAAAAGAATTTGGAAGTCACACAAATATGTCAAAGCGCAAACAGGAAGTGATGGGAATTTAATTCCAGAAGGACAAATCCTTAGCGAGTTTTGCCAACCAATTTTACCAAGAGTCTTAGATTTTGGTTAGAGAAAAGTACTGGACGATTTTGATGCATGGATCACGTTGCAAGCAGCCCTTTGGCCATATTGCAATTTACAATAAATGATGTCTTCAATGTTTGCATCTGGGATTACCACCTCACAGATGGTGAATAATTTGAAGATATTAGGAGTTACATTTGATGTCCCTAATATAATCTTCAAACCAAGTCTAGTGCTAAATTAAAATCTTATGAAGGGGACTGAGAGCGCTAAGGAGTCCAACAATTGAACTGTGCCAGTAAATAAGCCCAAGGAGGTCAAGCGTACAATTAAAAAAGACAAATGCTGTTTTTCAGTGCGGTGGAAAGGGATACTTCGCTGTTCATTTCAAGAAGCCAAAGGAACATATTAAAGTGGTCCAGGTGAAAGAGGCCAAACCCACACAGAAGTCATGAAAAGGGTTACGGTTTAGATGGGGAACAGTCTAGAGCTGCGGATAAACCCATTCCACCTGATATCTTGCATGAAGAAATTGACATTAGTGATCTGTTTATCAATGATGACGCGCAGGATCAACTGTATCAAGTGGTCAATTTGGATGTCAATGCAGTAACCAGATCTGGAGTGAAGAAAATTGACCATGAAATAATCAAGGAGGTTGCTCACCCATATGTATGACAACTAGCAGACAAAATTTGAACCACAGAAAATCTGGAAGAGTTGACTGATTTCAAATTAGATGAGGCATACCTGTTTATCCTCATTAGCACAATTAAGTAATTGTTTCCTGATCTATTGGTGCAATTATATACACCCTCAATTTGGAGAATAACGCTGCTATACACTCAGTAAATACAATTTTACAATACTCCGAGTTTATTTGTATTGGCATACTGGTTAACTGGGTACAGGTGTGGGCAATAATTGACATTGGAGCCCGTTTCAACATTGTCTCGACCAAGGTGGTGAATAAGATGTAAATTTCACCTGATTAGGAGCACAAGAGAGAATATTGGACAGCTGGGTCAAATACAACCATCTCCTGTGGAGTGTATAGTGCTTTAACACTCCAATTAGGATCCCTAATGGTTACTCCCCAGCAATAGTTTGGCCAATTAAAACTATGATATCCTGATTGTGACTGAGTTTCTATGAAAGTACGAAGTTAAATGTAACTTTGAAGATAATACGTTGACCATATTAGGTCAGACATTAAGGTTATTTTATCAGAGAGATGGGGAAACACCACTGACCAAGAGAAACAATTTCATCAATCTGATTTACAATGAAGGCATTGTCCTGATTTGTTACCAATTGGTTGGGAAAAAACGAAGAGAAATGCTGACATAAATCCTGGAAAATTGGGGACTTCCATTGAGGATCAAGAATTCAAGGACCATACCATCAGGCTTGCAGATTATATTCAACACGGGAGTGACATTAAGGATACTTAAGATGTTGTATGGAGAAGTTGGAAGCCCCTGGAAGAAGTCCAGAGTAGAGCCTTGGGTGGCTCCATGGATAATTATGCTGGGCCATAGAGAAATTTGAGTTCTCCTGGCGAATTTGAGTGAAAAAATAATGATGATCAAAAAAGAAACAGATAATCACATTTATTCATCTGATCCTGACAGCAGAATTGAGAAGATTCCACAATTTTGTGACCCTCAATGAGATGGGATTACCAGCAGGGGTGACCAAGAGCATCGATCTATTACTTGATTGAAAGCAACTCGCTGATCTGATGGACAGACAGCAGGAAGAGGTGCTTAAATTATTTGACAATATTGGGAAGTATATGACTAGGAAAACCACAATTTGGGATGTGCAAGGAATGTCATCCACAAAGTCAACACTGTGGAAAATTTTCTAGTAAGGATGAGACTGATTCGATAGTCAAAGGCTGCCAAAGTGGAAGTGGAAGAAGAGTTCAGAAAACTAGTGAAGCATTGGCTTCTAGTTTTATTGTTAAGTCCCTGGGAGAGCCCTATCCTTATTGTGAATAAGATGGATGGCTCTATTTGGGTGGAGATCAATTATCAGAAGATGAATAAAATAGTAAAGAAGGATTCATATTCAATACCACGAATTGTGATGCATTAAATTGACTGGGAGAAGAAAAGTATAAATCTGCGATGGATCTGATATTGGAATATTGCAAATCAATTTGCAAACATAAGACCAGAAGAAATGTATGATAATCATCTCACAGGGGCTTATCACTAACTAGGATGCCCCAAGGTCTTTGTAATGCACCTGCAACGTTCTGGAGGGCCATGGAAGCCATACTGAATGACCTGAAGTTGTCATATGTCCTGTTGTACTTGGACGATATAAATGTGTTCAGTAGGACATTTAATGACCATTTACACCACTTGGAAAAAGTCTTCAATAGACTGTCTGTGGCTAACCTAAAGATTAAGCTGAATAGTGACACTTCTTCTGGAAAGAGTTGGAATATCTAGGATTTGTTATTAACTCTAATGATTGCCGCCGCAAGCCCAGAAGATTGAGGCTATGGAGCGAATGGCCGTTACAAAGAGTGGCTGAGATATATAAGTATTCCTTGGAATGGTTGGATACTATAGAAGATTTAATCAGGATTTTGTGAGAATCGCCAAGCCCCTCTTTCATTTGCTGAAGGATCCAAAGAAAAGTTAGATTAAGAATGAAGATGCCCAGAGTTCTTTTAATAATTTTACATCAGTCTTTGATATATTCTCTGATATTGAAATATACAAATTTCAATCAGGAATTTATAGTACAGACCAATGCTTCATTAAAACAATTGGCGCCATCCTAAGTCAAGTAAATGAGCTTGGGGAAGAGCATCAGGTAGCTTATATGAGCCAGAGGTTATCAGCTGCTGAAAGGAATTACACCGTTACTGAGCATAAATACTTATCAATAATTTACGCATGTAAAAAAATCCAGGTGTATATTCACAGAACAAATTTTAAAGTGGTGACGGACTACTCTTTGCTGCGTTGGCTGAATAATTTAAGAGAACTGGAAGGACAACTGGCCCATTGGGCATTGAAGCTACATGCTTACAATTATGAGATATTTTACTGAGTAGGAGCTTTTCATCAGAATGCAGATGGCTTATCAAGGTTACCAATGGTACAAGTGGTATACCAACAAGCTGATGAACTGTTTCAGAGAATAGTCTAAAAAGAAACTGGGAACGGACCCTGAGAAATCCAAGGTGTACTCCAGAAAGTGATGGAAAACACCAAGACTAAGGATAGACAAGTTTTTAAGATGATTGATGGAAAACAATTAATATTCCTAGAACTGTCAGAATGAGTGGCAATTGTTAAGCCGTAAAATAAGGTTGTCAGGCATGAAAACCTGAGGAAGATGTCCAATCACATTCGCCAGTACTATTACTGGGAGTCTATAAACTATGATGTAGCGGATTATCTGGCTTATTGTGTGGGGTGCCAGTTGCACAAGCCTCACAAGATCATGACTGGATAATGACTGGTCTGTTCTGGTTTTTCCTGGCACACGGTGGACATTGATGTGATGGGACCATTAACCATGAGTATAGGGGGAGTCAAGTACATTATAGTTGCAATTGACCATCTGATGAGATGGATTGAGATGAAAGCCCTGGCAAAAGTAGATGCTACCAGAACTACAAGGTTTATTATGGATCAAGTCATATACCAACATGGATGCCCACAAGTCTTGTTAAGTGACAATGGAACAAATTACATGTCCCACGTGATCCTGAGGTTGAACAAGATAATAAAGATCAAAGAAGTCATTTCAGTACCTTACCAGCTGGAGACTAATGGACTGGTAGAATGGATCAATGGAACGCTGTTCATGACGCTGAGGAAGCTGGTCCCAGGGAAAAACTTCTGCATGGGGGACGTACCTCAGTTTGGTGATGTTTGCATATAACATAAGTCACCATAAGGCAACAGGTAGATTGTCATTTGAATTACTATATGGAAGGAAGGCCATATTACGCTGTTTCTATATTCGTTGGTCAAATTAAAATTGGGAATGAGTTCCAAGCAGTATATGATCTAATTATCAAATATATTGATCAATATGCAGTTGCAAGCATTCAATATGATCTTAAAGAGGAGAATCAAGGGAAAAACAACGGATGGCTAGAACTGACCAGCATTATCAGAATACCAAGTAGGCGAAAAAGTTGCCTATTGTGATCTAAATGATTTTGAAGAAGAAACAAGCTAGATTAATTGTGGTCAGGTCCATTCAAGATTATTGCTTAGGTAACGAAGGACACCTATTCCATCAGAAACCTCCTGGATTGAAGGATTGTAAATCTAGTCCATTTTTAAATATCTAAATCAGTATTGAAGCAAAAAATAAAAAGAGTGTTCCCAAAGGAATACTGAGCTATAGAAGTAATTATGTCCTGATAGTTTAGGGTTAGGTCCACAAAAAGGGACCACTGAACCAACATAGATGGTTAAGTCTTAAAAAATAAGACCCTGAACCATGGAAAACTGGTAGGTTAAAGTATACCCTAAAACCAGTTTTGGGGAATAAATAAAAAAGATGGACCACTGAGCTAAGTGAATGTCATGTCTCATATAAAAAAGAAGAAAATAAATAAAAGATTGATAAAAATATAGTAGAAAAAATTATTAAAAACGCACAGAAAAAATATTTTTATAGTTTTTTATTTATTCTCAACTTGGGGATGATTCCACCTATGTTGCCTCTTTGGGGAGGGAGGATGTATAACAGTAGGGGTGAATAAGCCATCGAAATCTATGAGAGATTGGACACTAGCAAGAGCTAGACCTAATCAAAGCTAATTTTGTTGAGTGGAGGCTGATCCTTTGTGAGAACATGACAAGGAGGAAGATCAGGAAATTAAGGATGCCAGACCAAGATCCTAATTATGACAATGGGTCATATTCCCTGACTGTGAAAACCAGCTTTCTGAGACTAGGGTTGTCATAAGTAAATTGTTAAGCCCAGAACAACAGAGAGTCATGGGGACCACACTCTGAGGAGGAGGTAGTGATGACGAAAAGTAAGAAAATTGCATGCTGAAGGTTGTCCAGAGAAGCGATAAGTACAGATCAGCTGTGCTCCACTAAAAATCAAGATTCATTCAACCTGAACTGAGGAAGTATTCTCCTGTCCCAATCCCATTCTCACTGGAAATCTAGGCAAGAGGGGGGATGTTTTTGGATTTTTGCCCACCTTTTCAGCCTCCTAGATTACCATGGCTCTCTTGGGGATAATTCCTTATGGTGAGTAAATTGGATATTGATTAACCATGATTTGGGCAAATAATGTCTAAGTGATTTTAGGTAATTTTCCAGGCTCATATCTGTTAGGGATCAATCCGGGTGAATGATTAAGATCTTGTTGGGCAGAGTTGCTAATGATATGAGGCATCTGATAGTTTATTGATGATTAATTAACAAGTTTACCAATTGGGTTCTGTCAGGTTCATCACAAACCAATTGAAAAATTTAATGAGCAAGTTGTGAGGTGAGTGATGCTTCCTGCAACTAGCAAATTAATAAGTTGGTTTGTGACCTTCCATAATGGGTAACAATTCCCATTACCTAAGCATGTCACTCACCAAATATGGTTGGTTCGCTGGGATCAAGTGGGAAACGTTAGGGACACATTTTCTGACTCTTTTCGATTTAGGTCTCAGGGATGTCCAACAAAGGAATCCTAACTAATGGAGAAGACCATCGCTGGTGAGACGTCAAAGGGAAGTTCAACGGCAACAGCTACCACTTTATGACTGAGGCGCCAACTGAGGGTTGGGCACCAAATTCCCTCTATAAATTACACTGATAATTCACATAAATAAAGATGCCAAGTTAGTAGAATTCAAAATTGAGTTAAGTTCTATTCAACTATCTAAAGTTATTACTGTGTGATTTAATTGGGGACTCTTTTGTTGGATAATTAGCAAGGATTGAGGATCCTCAGAAGAGAAGGTGAACTTAGACGGGAATTGCTGCAGACTTTATGTCACAAGAGGAAAGGCCATAAACTTCTGGATCTGAGCATGGATCAAGTTAAACGGATAAGGATAGAAGTCCCTACAGATGACATCAAGAGTATTTTGTGGAGAAGTACTGGTCTAAAATTGGACCATAACGGATTATCTATTCAACTAAGGATAATTATCTCAATAATATTCTCAATCAACTATCAATTACTATCAGACAACGCAAATTGTGCACATACTGAACCTGTGCAGTTAACAATTGGGAGCTTTCATTGGGGAAGAACCCAGGATTGTAACATTTGGTACTCACGCAAAGAGTAGCCAACAGGGGCAATAGTAGCAAACTCCCAATTTTTAATAGTTCCCACTAAGGATAATAAGCCAGATGGGACATACTACTCCTTTTAGGTTAAATCCAATTTACTTAAGAAAACTCATATAAATGCACCCACTTCAACCACCACAATGCCTAGTAATTTGTATATTGAAAGGATTTAAAATCTTCAGTATAGAATTTCTTCCCTATACTGAGAAAACAGCAAAAGTACTACAAGTAAGTCCCTAATATTTGCTCTCATTTACAAAAAACTCAAAATTGTGACAGCTTTTGTTTTATGATGTACAAGACATGATTATATAATTTTCTGAAGAAAATTGAAATTCTGTATCCAATTCCCCCTTTTGTTGTTTCCCCAAGATCTTTTCAAATTTTATAGAAATTTACTTGCAATTGAGCGCTGGACCTCCAAGGATGGAGCATGCCTCAATTTAGAAAATTGATTAGATTTTAATAAAGTTAAATTGGGAGCAGCCAATAAAGATGTGCCCCATTACTTTTACAACCCTAGTTTTCATGACAATATGTGGACTGACCCTCTCCTCTCAAACACAAATATAAGAAGTGAAAAATGAGAAGATGTTCAATCCATGAGTGGCAGTATCCAATAACAGCGTGATAACCCCAAGCCACATAACCTATTCAAAGGCCAGTGTCCTTACTTGTTATGATACTGGCCTATTTTGTTCTATTTCCTTTATTTTTATAAATAAAAACTTTCCCCATACTGATATTTGAAGTTTTTGACATTTATGGAGAGCATTTAGTGCATCAAGAATATCATGGCCAACATGCTCCTGCTGAAACAGTTGAGACCTAGTCAAACAGAAGGTTGTGGGCTCACATTGATAGCAGTTTCTTGGTTCCTCTGCTGGCTGATCAGAACCTGCACTTTGGAACCAGAGCTATCTTGGGCTCCCCTGCAACTTACAGAATAGAACCTGTAACTTTAGCGTAACTTTAAGATCAATAATTAATCATGTATTGTTTTTGTTTAGTTTTGGGTAGGAAATGTGGTGATTTGTTTGCTCTATTTGACATTCCTCAACCACTCTGCAAAATAGACTAGCCCTATCAGACTCAATTGAAAAATGACATTAAGTTGATCACTGAGTAGTATAGTGATTATTCAGTTAAATCAACAATCCTCAACCAATAGTTTAATTAAAGTTAGCCTATTAAACTCAATAAAGAATTGATGATACATATATACATACTTATACTTTTCTATTTTATATATTCTAATATCTCTATATACAATCTAGCATCAACCTAGCTTTCTCACTTTAACTTATGATTTGTTGCACTCTCTTGGATTCAGATTTTACCATTAATACATTTAATGAATTCATTCTTTATATGATATATATGGTAGAAAATTATAACTTATTAGCTAACCACTTACCTTCATCTCTAAAGAACAAGAGCCTCTGTTCCAATTTATTCTAAAGTTTTACTCCAATCTTAGGCGTTCATCAATGTATGTTTTAGAATATGTATAGTTTATAAGTTTAACCTTTGTATTCATTATATCCTTAATTAATACTAGACATTAGGCTATTGATATCTGGATAGTAGCTATTCATCACTAATATGTTATCTTACAGATAGGCTTGAACTATAAACCCATAGTATAGACGTTTAAGTACTCTGCTTGACTATAGTTATCAGGTAAAAAGGATCCTTGCAATCCTATTATAAAGAGCTATTTAAAATTTCATTATGTATATAAAATCCTAATTTTTTTTATCTAGGCTATACTTTGTTATGGACGGTGTCATAAAAGTCTTTACTAAAATCTATACAGTTTAAGCTTAATTGAGGCTCTGCTCTATGTGTATGGATAACTTGATCCAAGGCATGTAATCTATCTCCAACAAATTAGCAAATCATCATAGTTATGAGTATCATACATAATTAATTATAGTGACTCCAAGGCAAAGCTCTGATAATTGGTTAGCATTCTAGTACAAAATGATAGGGGATATAGATGATCTCATTTTTAAATCTTTGTATCACTAGAACTAATTAATAGATTTACTATACACAAAAGTATTTATGATACCTCCCTATATTTACACTACTCTCTAAATGATAGTAGCCTAAACATATTTTTAAGGCTTTGCAAGATCACTGAAAATAAATGTTTGATTTGTCTGACCATTTACCCAAATTTTTATCTTATTTGTTTTGATCTTATATCTAGAGAATGATTAGATAGATGTTGATCATCCAGCTGCTATGCTGTAGCAGCTATAGTGGATTCTGCAGAACTCCATAATGGGTTGCCAGTGCGGAAGAGCAAGTTTTCAGGATTCTATAATTTGTCAGTCCATCAATCGTCATCAATCATCCTGGGTGGTTTATTGGATAATCGACCAGGTTAAGGATTTTTATTAAATTGAAACTGAATAAACCAAAGGAAACTTGGATTCTAGAGTCTTTATTTTATTAGAAACTAACGAGGAGCTTTTATGCCCATTTCTAATTGATTTTCAGGGGCCAAGAATACGCTAGGATAATTGGCACAACTCAGCATAAAATAAATTCTTCTCCAAATAGTTAAATCAATGATTTACCAGATATTGGCAAATTTTTAATCTGTCTGACACTCTCCCTATCTCTTTTATGTTGGCATAATTTGAGACAGTTGCTGTTGATGGTAGACTGATACAGCACTACATAAAGGTTCTAGGTTGTAGTTTCAAAAAATGGGTGCTTTAGTGACTATGAAAGGCCCTTTGAAGTGAGGGTGAGTCTTCTTAGGGTGCAAGTTCATAAGTTTATTCTGGAATAGGCAGACAAGGTCACCTACTTTAAAGACCCAAATGGTCTGAGTTGGTTATCATAATAAGGTTTTATTTTGGTGGCATGACTCTGTACCAGTTTCTTAGGGTCAGATTGTTTGAGATGGAAAGTTGATAAGTAACCGTTGAATTGCTTAATTAACAAATTGATCTTAAATTTTAAAATAAAAAAGTAGCTTGTATGGAGTTTACTTGTTAGTGCTATGTATTTTTATTTTGCAAGCCCACAGAATGGTGGGAAAGCGTTCATGGTATTTTTTCAGGGTTAAATGGCACTCCATATAAGACATGTATCAGTTTTTGATTCATCTATATAGTCAAACTGCTACGCTGAGTGTTGTATGCTATTGTCATAGAGTGGCAGGTGTGTACCAGGGCCATCATTCCATTGATCAGTTTATTATTAAAATGGGAACCCAGTCAGTTAAGATAAGGTAGGGTGTTCCATAGATATTATATATCTCATTACATAGGAACTGATCTAAGTTGTCCACGTCAGTTTTGGAACTGACTTGGAAACAGGCCAGCAGCTGAAATATTTGGTGCTACTTAGATATACTTTTACCCATTGCTGAAACTCTCAGAGGTCCCATGAAGTTGAGGCCCACATCTCAGATAGTACAGGTGTTGCTATAGGGTTCAGGGGTTTATAGGCACCTGGTGACTTAGCAAAGATTTGTCAGGAATGTCATGTGACTATGTAATTATTGACTTCAATGTAGGTGTTTGACCAATAGTAGCCTTCAAAAGTCTCAGCCAGTTATTGTGCTCAAAAAAGTCCAACGTTGCCATGGGTTTCTTTCATCTGCTGCATAAATTAATTCCTTGGAAACACCTGATTAACTGATACTTGGTGCATACATATAAGTGACTTTAAAGATTATGTTTTAATTGGTTTGACCAACCATCTGTGTTCTATTATTTTAGTTATTTTGACCTACTTTATCTAATAAGTAGATAGCAGATTTGATCAGTTCATAGTAACTAGTTCACCCTGAGGCCCATGTTTTTATAAGTATTGGCCTATTGTATTGAATTACTATGAATCAAATCTCTAAATCACCAATGGCACAGCTCTTTTTTTCATAATTTAAGGCCATCAATGCCATGGTCTTAATTACCATATCATCTATTTTATTTTAGCGTGCTATAAGCATTGTTCTATGCCAGCATAAAATAGTCAGTATTAATATCACTTAATTTATTGTGGTTAACCTATGATATTTCAATTACATCCAACATATTGCACCTTATTATGGAAATGCCTTAACCTTAGTCATTCACTTCCAGATACAATTTGGAATTAAAATTGTAGTCTACCATTTTGGAGTGCTACTTAGTAACCATGAGTAAAAATGAGAACTCTGGCAGAAGGAGGATACTTGAAGATTGCCATATAGAGGTGGATAATTTCCTATATAAGCTTTGAGAGCATACCCAGAGGATTACTTGAGCGAGCCTGTGATCCTCTGGCGGTATACAACACTACAGTGTGCTCTATTATTCTTAGAAATAAATCCCTATTGCTCTATATATGGGATTTATGTTAACGTTTTATCTAAAGTTGCTGTCTTCAAATAGTACTTTGTGTTTAGGTGTATTGATCAGTATGTTTGATTTACAACGCATGAGCATTGATTTCAACATTTGATGCATAATATAGCCTCACCTTGCTTCTCTGAGTTTTTTTCATTAAATAGAATTTTGACCATCCAGCTGAGGACTACCTCAGGGGGAGTTTATGCCACCCTCTAACATGGAAGTGGCTGTCCATGGGGTCCAGCCAAATTACTCTGAGGAGACTTTTTCAATTATGAGCAGATTTGAAGGCTCACGTTAGACTACTTGTAGATACCTATTTGGTCATTATTGTCAAGTGAGAAACTTAGTCAAAGATATATCAATTTATCAATGCCGCCTTGATGGCCTAAGTACTGATATGGATGAGGCTGTTCACTCCGTTACTAATTCATACCAAGAGCTTGACTCCTTATGTATGGAAATTAACTCTCAGAGTCAAAATGTAATGTCCATAGTAAATGAAAACAGTACTTTAGAAGTAAAATTTCTGATTGAAAACCAAATGATTGTTATTTGGAGATCATGTTACAGGCAGAATGCCGCCATTTTGGTGAAGTGACAAATCAATATAAGTCAGAGATTTGTCAGAATATTTGCAAATGTTGGGGACCAGTTTCTCTAGAAACCTTACAACAGAACATGATAATGAGGCTGATGTGACGCAGGTCATGTGTAGCTTGTCTGCCATTTTCCCAACTTTTCTAAATGTTGAATTTTCCTTAAAGCCTGACAATTCAGCGGTTCACGGCTGTGTTACTCTTCCTCATCATATTAGTAACCCAGGAAGTCTGGTTGGGAAACCATAGGCCCTTCAGCCCTGCAGCCATGAAAATCAATTTCTGTTACCACTGTTAGTTTACCAAAGTTTGACAAGAAGGTGAATTTACATAATTTCTGGATCAATTTGAGATTTTCATGGGCGGAGCATCTGAGACTGCTAAGTTGGCGGAGGCAATGAATTCATTAAACTCCAAAAGTCAAAGGTTAGCTATAAAAAACATTTAAAACTGGTGTGTTCTACCTTAGTGACAGAAAACTTATTTAATAAAAAGTTAGTAGAAATGAAAGGTTGACCACTTGTAATATGGAATTCCTCAATATCTCTTTTAAAAGATAATTCTATTCAAGAATTTATGAACAAACTTATTTAGAGGTGAAACACTATCTGGGGCTAATGATAAAAATGATTTGATGCCCAGATCTCTTTTTGCCACACCTGCAAGCCCAAAAAGAATAGTATTGTGTTCTGATACCAGTGCAGAAATACAGCTCTCTGGTGCTCGCTTATGCTTACTCCGCTGGATCCCACAAAAGCTTTGATAAAAAATAGAATAAACTCAAATAAAAGCTTGTCTTAAGAAGGTTCTTTAGGAGCGTGGGGTAGTAACAGAAAATGATCCCTCTCAATATTTGACCATTCAGTATTTAAAACTGTTTTGAGGGTCAGGGGAATTTGGGGATAGGTTTGGGATAGCTATGATGCTTCCAAATTAGATAATATGGTCTTTGCTCCTATCAGATCTGGGGTAAAGTGAGTTAATTTTTGATAAACCAAAAGTTGGGGATTTGGGGATGAGTGTCACATGCGGTAATGTTTTGATGAACTTCAAACAATCACCACAAGATAAATTACTTTCACTTTGGGGGACCTCCACCATGCCTATAAAAGGGGGTGGCCCCCGCATAGGTGTTTTGAAGGACCTGGTTTTGGTTGGTGGAGTACCTTCTGAAGGTTGCCCCAAGGTCTGTCATGTGATCAGGGAAATCTGACCATTCAATTTTTCATTAATTGCCCAGGCAGGTTTTGTAATGATTTTACCCCAATTAATGGGGTTCCACTGTGAATTGGCCAGGCTCTTTTGGCCAGTATCCTAGACATTATTATTAAAATCGCTCTTGATGGCATTGGAGAATTGCAAATGGCTAACATTTCTCCCTTTCAGCTGAACTTGACCTAAGACATTCTTATTTATCAGCTGAAAGGCAAATGTCCAACAACCAGTCCTAAAAGAGGAAAATGATATTACACATATAGTGTATTATCTCTGCCATTGCGCTGTCACTTTTGAGGCGCTTAACCAAAGTCCATGAGAGCCATGTGACCAACTCAACTGTGGTATCTCCCCAACTAGCTAAATGACTTGGCTGTATGGCACTCATTCCAAAAAGGCATGATATTGATTGGGTCATATATTATCTATGCAAGAATTTTGGTCATTATGCCAATAATTGCCCCCATTTAAGTTCTAAGCCTAGGGTTCATTAGGCGAACCCTGGGAAAGGCGGACTTGGGAAAAATCAGGAAGGAGTAGAGCAGGGATTTTCTCCAATGACTTCTAATGAATCCCAAGTTCAAAAAACTTTGCCACCATCTTCCTTCCAGTGAGAAAAAATCCAACACGCCCCACTTCCAGTGGCTCAGAAAGTGATAGCTGATGATAGTGGAGTTGTGACTAACCATTCCTGGAAAAATGCAAGCCAAATTGGTGCCAAAAATAATAAAGAAGCCTTATATTCAACAGTTAGCACTACAAGAGAACTAGTTAATTATGGCGATAATCCCTGATTTAATGGGTCTAAGTGGCGATGACTATTAAATTCTGATGGAATCCAGTCCCCAGATAGGCATGGAGATTCAAGCTTTTGAAATTCAAGTGGACACTGGATGTCCATACAATAAATCTAGTAAAGCTTATTTTTTTATTATGCACCTATATTGATATCCCATTAAATCACCTTAAATTCCAAGAAATTGTTGACAATGGGGCACCAGTTAACATTGTGTCCACCAAATTAGTAAAGAGACTGGGCCTACCTCTTGACATAGATCAGTATAAATTCTATGGTAATGTAGTCCCTCAGACCACAACTTATGAAGAAGCATACAGTGCATTATCACTGCAATTTGGCTCACTGGTGATCCCCACTCCTTCTATTGTTTTTAAAAATCACCATCACAACTTTTTATTAGGACTTAATTTATGAGGGCTCATAGAGTCAATGTTGATTTTGAGGAGAATACTTTATCCTCAGACAATCCCTTCCTTTATTTTATAATTGTAAGGATGAAGCCCCAGTGCCTCAAAATCAGTGTTTGTCAACCTATTGTTCAAGGATGTTATAGTGCCTGTGGGTTACCAGCAGATTTGAGGCTGTAAACGGCAGTTACTCAACCAGATTGTAAATTTATAGGTATTCTGCTATGTGCTAATTGTTCTTTAACTATAACGGTGTGTCATCAAATAATAGTGGGGACTAAAGTTAACTTGAAAATTCCCCAAGGATTATATGGAGAAATCTTCACGACATCTTATCATTCCAATTCAGAACCTGTCACTGAACCTAATATCTTCCTTCCCAACCATGGCGAAATTCAGGTACTGCTAGCTAACCTGCATGTGTACCCTATTTAAATAAAGTGGTATCAGATTATCGCTTTTGTGCATCTGTTACCAGTTAAGAAGTCCAGGATATTTATGATATTAGTCACTTTGATGAACTAGGCCTTAATGAAAAACTAAGCAATTCAAGTTCTCTATAGTATCTCAGGAAAGTCTCTTTAGGTTAAATGTGGAAGTGAAGGACCAAGCGATGTCCCTTTTTGAGAAGTACATCGTTATTTGTGAAAAAACAACTATGATTTGGGTTGTGCACACAATATGCTACACCAGATTGATACTGGTAATCATCCACCAAATTTTCATCACCCAACTAGATGGTCAAATGTGGTGGATGAAGATAATATTAAAATAATCATATAATGCAACATGAGACGTTAATTCTCTCCAAGAGTTCCTTGGCCTCCTTGATGTTGAATATCAAGAAAAAGGACGGTTCAAACCGCATAGTAATATACTACTGCAAGCTTAATTCTATTACCAAAAAGCTTCATATTTTTTACCATGAATTGATGATGCAATATACCACTTGGGTGGCGCACAATATTTTTAGCCATGGATTTAATTTCTGGCTATTATCAGATATAGCTTCCCAAAGAGAAACAGGAAAAATGCGCCATAATTACAGCACAGGGCCTCTAACAACCTACTAGAATGCTGCAAGGACTGTGCAATGTCCCTGCAACTTTTCTGGAGACTATGGATAGTATTCTTAGTGATTTCAAATCTTCCCGTGTTAACATTTATTGATGATATCAACTGTTTTTCTAGAAGGTTTGATGAACATTTACTACACTTGGAAGAAGTCTTCTGCCATATTAATAAGGTTGATCTATATTAAGCCACGTAAGCGTACCTTTTTCTCAAGCAGTTGGAATATATGGGGGTTTGTTTAATAATTGCTTGAAGCCCCAGTAAGCAAAGGTTGAAGCAACTTAACGCATGGAACAACTGAGTGACAAGTGTAACGTTCAAGTTTTTCTTAGAATGATCAGCTATTACCACTGGTTCATAGAAAAACTTTAGCAAGATAGGTGAACCGCTATTTTATCTCATTGTAAAAAGTGTACACTTTTAGTGGTTGGGAAACTGTCAGCTTACTTTTAATAAACTTAGGCTTTATATTTCCCAACCGCCACTGTTGATGTACCCTAACTTTGACAAACAATATTATTCAAACGAATGCTTATATCACCTCCTTGGGGAAGTGCTATCTAAGCTTACTTATGACAGAATTGAGCACTCATGGCTTATTTTAGTCAGACGTTGGATGTCCATGAGCGGGATTATACAGTAAAGATAAGAAGTGTCTGGCGGTCATTTATGCGTGCAAGAAATTCTAAGTTTATATCCATGGAGTGCATTTAACCATAGTTATTATCATGCCTTCCTTGTCATGGTTGAACAACTTGATAGTGAGAACCAACGCCAATGATAAGGCTGGGCAACAGGAGGCCCAGAATGTGAAACTTCAGGATCCTCCTGACCTTAAGCACACATTAGAATAACGCTGGGTACAATCTCAATATGCCCAGGTTGGTACTAATGAGATGTAAAACGTCCAGCCCCTTGTGTCATCCCAAGTGTTAAAACGGACTATCTACGTTACAAACAAAGATGGTTTGATTTGGTTAATTGGCGAATTGGGTTTTGAAACCTGTTTGAGTTATGAAATTATGAGTTTGGGTAGAATACAGCTGCAATCAATCATTCGAGTGAAGGCAGTTTTGGTGTATTCTACCAAATCAGATGAGAGCATTTGCCTATTGGAGTGTCAAGGCTTGGGAACAAATTCTGCAGACCCATAATTACCCCAAATTAGCTTAAATATGTTTTTGCGACCAACACTCCTAGTTGGTTGACTTACCTAATAAAACCTTTCCGTTTTGCCCATTCTTACTTATGTTATTTTAGACAATCCTGTGTGCAGACCTCTTCAAGGAAGTCTCGCGCTATATTCACCATACCATTTTACTCACAATATGGTTAACTCCTATTGTACCATTGGTTCACCCAGATTTTCCAACCTGGGACGTTTACCCCTTTCCCCTGTGTGCACCGCATTATTTTTGGTGTGGATTTTTTATAATGATAGCACTTTTCCCTTTAAGTTATTTTTGCTCCAGCGTCCTCTTCTGGGCTCTAGTAACTTTGGTTCTAATAGCTAGTTTCCATGCGTTGGCTCTGTGCATCGTGCACCACCACGCTGGAAACAGGAGCGTTATAGACACTCTCCTTACATTCCTTCATTGGTTACAAGATCTGAAGGGGCAAGAAGAGCGGTTGGCTAATAGGCTTTTGTAACAAAAGCCTAAAATTTTAAATCCAGCGCTGACCCATTATGAAGCATCAAAACGCTCATGGGCTGTCTTGACTACCCATAATAGCTTTAGAAGCTGATGTGGCCAATTCTTATCTGAAAATTGTGTTGCAATTGGCGCTTAGGCGTCAAATTTTAAGAGCACAGATTTTATTATAATAAGGTACTGTATGTGAACAGCAACCTTAGTAAACTTTCAAAAGAATTAAGTTTTGATATAAGGTTTCTTATATCATTTAATCAAAAGCACAATGTAATATTGAGTACTCAAAAAGGCTCCACTGCTTTCCAGGATACGTTCTTCAGCTAGGGTTTTCTAGCAGTGTAGAAAAGATACTTTCATCTTAGAATTCCTCCTAGATATGCCCTTCTGCTAGCGTTCTTATTGATAATTTCTTTGTACTAAGAGGCACTTTAAAGGGGCAGACTAGTAAGCTACTAATCCATGTTAGCTAATTGAGCAAATTCTTAAGGCTCAGTAGATTTCCATTGTGGCTGAGATCAATTTCTTTATTTAGAGGTTCCAAAGGAATGTCATAATAAAGTTAGGATTCCTCATACCTAATATTTTACACTTGCGCAAGGGAAAAAATAGAAAGTAAGGATAAAGGTAGAAGAAGCAGATCTAATTTGCTGAGGATAAGAGTCAAAGCAAGCCTATATCGAAGGGATAGAAATTACTGAGGGGGTAAAATCTTGATCCACCAGATTTATAAATCTTTGGCTGGGGCATGGGCACTAAAAAACTTAATACAACTTTAGCAACTTCTTTATGAAGTTGAGGGTCACGTGCTCAAGACACCTTACACCATTGAAACTTTCTCTAAAATATTAGGGAAATATAAGTACTAACTAAATATTGCATGAAGTGATGGTTGGTCAAACCAATTGCATAAAATGCTAAGCCAAGACTATAAATAATGAATCAGCAAAAGTTCGGCGCTTTTTTAAAAGATTAAAATGAACTTTGTTGTCAAAAATGGTACGCTTTATAAAACATCAAAAATCAGCAATATTGGATACCCCAACCAACAGAGTAGACTGATATCACTAATGGGGCTCAAAAGGTAACAGGGAATGGAGGTTATATGAAAATGCTTATGCTATTGAAACAGCACCACTATTAAGAATTTAAGCTATTTGATATTCATGAGACCCTCCATTGTTGTTGGAGTTTCAAGTGTATGGTCCCTTTCAGAAAGTTACCTTATACCAACTGGTTAAAACCAACTTTGCTTGCATAATGTATCTATTGATGTTGTGGGCGCTCATATCAACACTTCTGGTCAATTAAAACATAGTTATGGCCATTAATCACCTTAAAAAATGGGTGGAGGCCAAAGTGTTCAGGGTCTTAGGTGCCACAATGATAGCTAAGGTCATTAAAGAAGATATTAATTAATGGAATGGATGACCACAGTTTTAGTTGATGGACGGTGTCTAATTTCACGTCTAAGATTACTTACAAACTCAATGACTTGATAGGTATATGCAGAGATTATCTACGTCCTAGCACCCTGAAACCAATGACTTTGTCAAACAAGTGAACAGTGCTCTCATTAGGACTTTCATATAGATATTTATGGCAAAGGCATCCAGCTGGAACATTTTATATTTTACGCCATTTTTGATTATAGTATATCTTATCATTTAACTACAGGCATTCCCCATTCGCTTTAATTCATCAAAAGCAACTGGAACTTCCCCCAATTTTATATCTTTGTGCCACTCAAGGACATTTGAATCCTTTGAAATACTTAAAAACTTTGGCACAGATGTTAATCAAACTACAATGCGTGACATATTATAATGTGCTGGCTTGGAAAAGAAGATCTTATGAATGAGAATGAAGACAGGTTGGCCGTTACCCAACTTTACTGTAGAACTAATCTTTTACTATGATAATGATGGATTCACAAGAACTACCAGAAAATTAGAACATATATGAAAGGGGTTTTTGATATCAATGAGAGAAGACATCTAGGGATGCCTACACTCTAAAGGACCCTGTTAAAGATCACCCTTATCAACAAAGTGCATGCTAAGTTCTTGAAAAATATCAGAAGAGTTCTGGACCAGAAGCTTAAGTTCTCAATAAGTAAGCTTTTTTCCCACATCCTTTCTCCCTGTTGGGATTCTACCTTTATTGGGGGAAGCCTCAACTAGGGGTTGCGATCTGCCTATGGGTGGATGCCAGATTAGGCTCCCCATTAACTTGGGTTGAGCCCAATATGAAGTATCAGGGATCAGCCCCAATACTTAAATTATAATTATTTTAAATTTAAGCACCAGCAATTAATGATGAGGATGCCAAACACTCAATCAAGTCATGGCAAAATCCTTTTGATTCTTGCACCCCAATTAAATTACCCTCTTGGGTGCACCAGCGACTTATTCTGAGGATGCGCTCAATCCCTTTGTATTAAGTATTCTAATTGTGTTTGGCAATCAATGTTGAGACTTTCCAAATCTTCCATTCCCAACCATTGAGGTCATATAAATACCTCAACGATCATTTTAATAAATTCAGCATTTCTCACATATCTACTTTCATTTTAGGCTTTACTTTGAGCCTTAATGGCCTCTTAACTCACTGGGGGCTTTGGGGCCCTGATTAATAGGGGCAAGGTTGGAGTTCCTTCCTGAAGTCCTGACACTCCCCAGTGTCTGGTTAAGTGGGGAAATGTAATTTACTTGATCAACCTTTTGGGTTCTTTCATTTATATTGTCTTTTTTTTCTATGCTATATAATAAGTAGATAGTGGATATAATTGGTTCATAGTAATTAGATCCCCCAAAGCCCAAGCTTTTATAAGCAGTAATGTACTGTATTGAACAACTATTATTCAAATTTTAAATCCTCACCAGAACAACTATCATTCCCTTTATTTATTGCATGAACGCCATGGTCTTAGTTACCATATCACCTTCTATAATACTTTAGTGTGCTATTTGTAGTTGCCCCATGATGACATAAAATAATCAGCAATAGGATCCTTATATTTATTATGGCCATTTCCCAGTAAGTTAATTACATCCAACAATACTAAACCTTTTTATGGAAATCTCTCAACCTTAGTTATTTGCTTTCTAACCCAAAAATGATATAATGATTTTTGTTTTCCATTCTGAAGTGCTGCCTAGTAGCCATGTAAAGCACCAATAAGAACTCTGGTAGAAGGAGAATAAAGTTTCTAACAAATGGGTTTGTGACTGTACACTACAAATGAATTGGGCAGCACCAGCCATGCAAGTGACCACTTAACTGATAGTCCTGCTGAGAAAAATCCATGAATCTTTACATCATGTCTGAATGTCATGACATACTCTTGAACGATAGTTCTGGCAACACTGCAGGCCAACAGCATGGTTTGGCCCCAGGACAACGCTGAGAATGAGGACAGCGTTTGGCCCAGTTCACTATTTAGGCTCATACCCCAAATCCAAGATCTATAGATATAAAATAAAGAAACTTAAAATCCGTCTAATATGACTGCAATGTTATTTATGTAATTAAGCACCTTAGAAGAAGAAATTAACCCTTTTATTCTCGCCTTCTTCTTTAATCAGTTGCAAAACCCTTCTTCAATATTTGCCCATAGCCTAAGCTCTCAAGAAATGACCAGATAATTGTCCACAAAGACTTGATATCCAATTTTATCATAATTTGGAGCGTTTAGAAAACAGGGTAACATTTCACTAGATCAGTCTCCACTCTTTTTTATCAGGTTTCTTACCTCCAATAAGTCATTTTATAATCTGTTTTTTTAAACTTATTTGAGGTAAATCAACCTTCAATCTCTTGGTAGTAATCAAGACTTCACCAATTAGGTTAATGTACGGACAAGGCTGCCACAGATCTGTTACATCACTCCCTTGCCATAAGCTCCCAGATCATCTCAAGCACTGAGCACATTATTCTTGCTTCTTCCACGTAGCCTCCTCTACCTGTACCACTTCATTTCACTAAAAATTTCTGATGTCCCTTAACCCCAAAATAGATCTAATATCCGTTTAATCTCACACTCATGGCTATTCTCCTCTTGAGGAATTAAAGGTCCTAATTTATTGGGTCCTTTTACTTTGTATGGGCGTAACTGTAAGCATGGATTACTGGTTGGGTCTTGGACCCTCCAGTAGTTCCAGTCAAAAAATGACTTCATTTATATCATTAATCTTATAGGGCCTAAAGCTTTGGCCCAGATTCCAACTCTTCACTGGTATGGTATAGTCCTTGATGAAACGAGCACCCAATACCCAGGAACAATTGAGGTTTTGAAGCTGTAAACTTTTGAGCTGATTGCTCACTGTAGCTCTCAAGTCTACTGCACAGGTTCTGGTGTGTGCGTTGAAACAGATTATAGATATAAATAATTGACTGAGGTTGATAAGAGTATGAAGACTATTGTACTAATTGAGATTTTCACAACCAGCTTAAATAGTGTCCTCAACACTAGACTGATGCTAACGCTCTTTCTTCTTCCATATAAGGTAATCTGCAAACTCTATAAACAATAAGGGAATAATACCCTTCAACTATCATCTCTTCTTGCAAAATCGCAGAGAACCTCACAAGAAATATTTAACTTGAGGATTTATAGTCCTTCTACTCTAATCTCTAGAGTAAAAAAATACAATAGATGTATAAAAGTTAAATTTAATGTCTTCAATTTTCTGCTTTATAACTTAAGATTATAGAAATTTATAGTGAAGCTGGCACCCAACTCTTATGTTGGCACTTCCTTTGAGATGGCAGCTGTCACTGATGGGTTACCCTCCTAAGTTGCATCCTTCATAGATTTTCCTCCTCCGTTAGGTTTTGCCGCTGACAAGCCATGTGACCTCAGTAAGATAACCTAATTAGGTTAATCCGTGAGTTGCTACCAGAAACGTTATTGAAGCTTCAGCATATAATAAAAATCCCTGAGTCATTCAGTGGCAGATTCCAATTAATTATATATAATAAAATTACCAGTTATTAATTGGCAATCAAACCATATAATATTGCATTGTCAGGGATCATCCTCAACAAAACATAAGTATTATGGAGGAATCAAACCCCGGAAAAATAGCTAAAATCACGTTAGGAATAACTACCAACAATAGTTATCATCTCTTATGATTACTTATCCTTTAGGCAATTAATCTAGAGGGAAAAGCATATTGTGTCATAATCTAATTGGATTGGATGAGATGGTCATAAACCTCAGCTAGTATGAAGACTAAAAGATGCTTTCCCTTGCCATTTTGCCTTATGCGACAGTGGCAGAAAATAGCAATAGCTAGTGAACGGACAAACCCCTTGGCATGTCACCTGTGCCATTTGGGGATCCCCACAATCAAAACCCCAACCAATAGGTATAAACACAAATTTATAATAAAAGGGATATTAGGTAAAGGGAGATGTTTATTGAGAGGGAAGCATCAGGTATTTATATGTACAAAAGGGCTACTGCGCCCATTGCTGACTTATCAGATCATTGTTAGTTCTTCCAGCCAACTATTCTCTCTTTCTTCCGCTGCACTTACTCTCTTCCTGGCATCAACCCTCTTGCCCCATCCTTCCTGATGTCTGAATATTAGTTTAAGATCATCCTCAGCATTCAATTACTGGTGAGCCATATAAATTATTATATAAATTTTTTGAATCAAGTTCAACTTAGTAATTGTAATTCATTTACATCATTGGTCACTTGGGTAACTTGAGATCTTATTTTTTTGCATACTCATTTTGACTCTTAATAGTTGATCATTCAAGAACTATCCTAACTCAGGCAATAGTTAATTATATATTTGAGATGCTGGAAACAAACTCAGCCACCTCAAACTCAGAATCTTCAGATTCCTCCTGCATATTATAAATTATATTATTAAATCCTCAGCTATAAGTCTCTGGTGATCTATATAAATTATTATAAATAATTATTGAATCTGGGTTTGACTTAGTTAAAATGTGCTGGTAACATCCTCAACTGCTAGGTAAACTCAAATAACTTGGCTTCTTGCTAACAAATTTACTAACTCTATGTAGACTTCTTCAGAAATTTGCTTCAGGTGACAGTTGGTTATTATATGAGGCGCTGGAAACAAACTTGGCCACCTCAAACTTGAAATCCTCAGTTTCCGCTAATATTACTTAATTAATATAATCTGAATTACCTTAGCTATTAGTCACCTGTGATCCATCTATTAATTTGGGACCATCAATTGGCCCCAACTGATACTATAACCCCAACTCAGCGGAATACTGATTTGGCTCAACCCAAATTGGGGAGCAACTATCAAGCAATCACCTAAATCACCACAATATTCAGTTGATAAACCATTATGCTAGGATTGGCTTATTTGATCCTAAATAACAATAAAACGTTGGAGGAATCCAAATGAGAAACTATCTGACATTTGGCAACGTGGATCCTCTTCTTCTTCTACTTGCTGACACCTCCTCAGAGTGCAATTCCCACAGCACAATGTCATGTTAGTACTATTTTGGTCATTCTCAATGACAATATGAATTGTTCCACCTGTATCACCCCAAGACTGGTTTCTATGACTCCTCACCATTCAAAGGATATTTTAGCTGGATTTACCGAGTACTTGTTCATTCTCCCGCCTTGGTCCAATTAACAGTGGATCCAGTTTCAACCTGAGCTAATCCTGCCAAAAATGCGGTCTTTTCTTATTCTGCCATACTTCATCACTACTTTTGTCATAATTCATCCCTCCTTTTTCTGCTGCACAATAAAAGTGGGAACACCACCAAATCCTGTCAATCATGGCTACAAAATAAAATTTGATACTAATTAATATATATACTTTTTGATTTTTCTATTTTTATTAATGATAATCTTCTTTTTAATAAAATAAACCTTTTCATATATAGTTTTAGTTTTCATTTATATCTTTTTTCTTTTTAATTTTTGACCCGTAAGTCCAGTACTTTCATATTTAGTATGGACTCTAAACACTATATGACCATCTGTGAAGTTCTTCAGCATATAGGCATCAGTTGCCATCTTAACAGTAATCTTGAGCAGAACTGACCATAAGGCGCCAATTTGTTTCTTCTTCCAAACCCATGGGTATGCAATAGGCCACCCTATCTCCCACATGGTACTCTTTCAGCGCTGGTCAATTTTTATTGTCTATTTAATCTGCTCTAATCTTTCACTTCAATGTATAATGAATACATGTGATTGCATTTTAATCATAGTATTTTCCATTCAACTTAAGTACTGCTCTGAGCTCACCCCTGAAGCTGGTCACACTTCTGAATACAAAATTTGCGGTAGTGTGGCTTTTCGTTCATTTAAGAGTTCAAACAGAATTTTCTTTACACCGTATGATAAGTGATATTATATGCAAAGATAACTAAACTCAAATATGATCCTCAAGCAAGAAAATTTCCCCTCTACTAATTTTTGCAGTGTCACAACTAGAATTTCGTTGACTCTTTCTACCTTTCCATTCATCTTTGGATGTTAGGGAGCAGATACCAATCCTCAAATCCATTAATTTGTTCAGTTTTGGGATCACATGGGACGTAAAGTTGGTTCTGTTATCACTCAATAATACTTGTGGGCATCCATGCAGGTACACTACTTGATACAGTATCTATCTTGATGTGCTTGTAGCATCTAATCTGCTCAAAGCCTTCATCCAAACCCATTTAGTCAAATAGTCTATTGCAACAATAATGTACTTTAACCCCCGCAGCACTAAAAATTCAAGGGTCCCATAACGTCTATTCACACTGTGTGTCAAGAGAACCTAGGGCGTACTAACCTTTAGCCAGTCACATTCTTGTGGTACTTGTGGAGTTGACATTCCATGCAACAGGCTAGATAATCCGCATCATCATAGTTGATTAATTACCAGTAATAATACTGGCGTAGTTGGTCCATTATCTTCCTTAAGCCACCGTGCCCTACAACTTTGTGAGCACCTTTAATTTTTGCTCGTTCTATTGGTGTTAAGGAATCATCATATTTTCTATCAATCAAATAAATAGCTGTACGTTCTTCACTTTGGTTTTTTCCATCACTTTCTTTAGTGCAGTTTAAGTTCCTGGGGGTCATCCCCAAAAACCCTTCAATCATTGCTTGTAATAATTCATCCGCTGGCTGGCACATGACTTGAACGGCAGGTAATATTGATAGATCATAAACATTCCGATTTGCTGCTTCTTCTCAGCGTATAAATTTGAAATCATAAGCTTTCAGTTTTAGAGCCCATAGTACCAGTCGCCCCTCTGATTCCTTAAGCTTATGTAACCAGCTTAGAGATGATTGGTCAGTCACAACCTTGAAGTATGTATCATATATACACTCAAAATTGTTTGCAAGCTAAATCACCATGATGCACTTGCGCTCTGTCACAATGTAGTTCCTTTCCACTGGCATCAATTTTCTACTCACATATGACATTGGATTCTCTCCCCTGTCATCATTTAATTGACCTAAAATGGCGTTAATTACCATTATCTAGATATTAGTCTGAATAATTAATTCTCAATTTATATTGGGTATTTTAGGACAGGACTAGATATCAAATATCTTCATACGACATTGAATGCATCTTGTACCTCCTCATTCCACATGAATCCTATTTTCAGATCCTTCACCATGTGAAATAATGGTTTGTCAATTCCAGCAAAATCCTTGATAAATTGGCAATAGTAGCTGACCATCCCAATAAAAGACTTGTGTTTCCCAAACGCTCTTTAAGATTGACATCAATTTAATGGCTAATATCTTCTGCAGTTGTGGTTGTTATCTTCTGAAGTTTAACAAAAACCCCAAATATTCAGGCTCTATTTTATAAAAATAGCATTTCTTCAGATTTTTAAAATTTGACATTGCTAGGCGTTTGAACCCTTCCTCCAAGCTCCAGTTGATCAGTGAATGCCCTGATGATAACTTTGATGCTACCTAATTACACCAATACACAAGGCAACTTTAAGTCACTCAAGATCTAATCCATCAACTCTTTGGAAAGTCACCGGCTCATTGCACAATCCATGTGGCATTCTCTTCAGCTGGTATAGATGATGTGCAGTGATTATCACACAATTCTCTTGATCCTCTTTTAGAAAATTTATCTGCCAACATTCTAAGATCAAATCTTATCTCCAAAAACTTGGCTTTCTCTTATTGATTGAGTGTATCATCAATTCTCAGCAGTGAATACAAATCCTTTTTGGTGATTTTTAATCAACCAGTGGCAATTGATCTTTATGCGATTTAATCTATCCTTTTTTCCTCACAATATGGATTAGACTCGCCCATGGAATCAATGATGATGTGATGAGTCAATGCTCAATCAAATTTATGGTTTCTTCACTGAATACTCTTCAGCAACCTAGGACTGGTGAACAAGTCACATTTGTATCTGTGAATATTCCCCACTGTCAACCTTATGGATCACATTTTTAGTGCATACAAGGTCATGGTTACCCTGGGAAGGTATCACCCAGTATTTCTTGAATAATTGTAGCACTTCTTCCTGCTGTCATTCTGATAACTCAACCAGTTGCTCATGCTTGACCAGTGCGTTAACACTTTCAGCAGCATCCACCAGTAATCTCATCTCTGTTAGCGTTTCAAAGGCATGGTTTTCTCTGATTTCCGCTGTTGTGATTAAATTCGCAAACATTATGAATTGTTTTTTCTGCTTTTGTCATTTTTTAGCTCAAATTGACTAGTAATACTCATATTTCGCCATAGAATGGCATCATATTTCCTGACGCTACCAAAGGTTCCAATCTCAATTAACTTCATGGGAAATGAATTTTCCATATAATTGTTCCAGATTTATAACTTTAACCCTGTATTATTTATGATTTGCATTCTAGCAAAATGATAATCATTGATTTCATCCTCTATGGTATCCCACAGTTTTCAAGAAACTCTTTTCGCATTTCTCTACTTTTTTGTCCAACCAACTTGTATTGGATGGGAATTATGCCATCATTATAAAATTCAATTTAAAAGTATTCTTCTTCATCAGTGGAGTCTCTCCTCTCTGCTGATATACCAAGGGAAGGGTTTGTCCCAGGATTATTAAGATATTCTACTCAAAATCACATTTGACACAAAACTTTCTCAGGAATTCCACCTTAACGAGTATTTCATAATTCTTATTTGACTATAATATGGTAGAAGCTGATATCACCAGCGATACAAACTGAAGTGGTAGTGCTCTGTATGCTCCACAAGAAATTGTAGTATAAAGTCTGGTAGTTCCATATTTTTTCCAGTATTTTAAATCTGGCGAAATTTTTGAGTTTTTGTGTGCTTGTTAGGGCACCCAGTGCAGGCAACATTGTGGAATAAAAACCGTGGTACTGCCCCCTGCCGCACTAGGGCTGTGCAAATCTAAGCACCACAGATGTGGGCCCAACCGTGGGTGAGGTAGCTCACACCACCCCAAAGCCGACATATTCCTCACTGTTTGGTATACCAGGCAGTAAGGGATACCCAGACAGCTCAGGGATATGCCTCCCATTCCTTACTGCGAGTATTGAGGCCAGACTGACCCCCAAGTTGGATATACTTGAGTAGAGAGGATTGCCATAGCTTTCTACAGCTATTTCTAGCCGTCGCATAACTATGGCCAGGGAGCCTGTTGCCTGTATTCCTTCTGAAGAAAAGTAACATTGGTTTCTGAAAAGCCATAGACCATACATCACCTCCACCCATACCGTGAACCAGACCCTGAACCCCTCCTTGTCTGCAAGTAGACTTGGTGGGGCATACATAGTCAGGATCTCTGGCAATGCAAGATGACCAGAGGATAACTTACACCCCGGTCAGTATGCTTCATAACATAGAAGAACACTTCTCCACACAGCATCCGCTGCTGGCCACTCTGTGAAGATGTGCTTTGCCATCTCCTTCCCTCCGTACACCTTACAGGCATACAGAAGGTCATCATCCTTATGATTACTCCACTTATGTAGAGTTGCCCCGGTGACAAGATGTTGCTGCTGAGTTGGAAGAAAAAGTTCTGAACTGGTATAGACCAGCATCCCTTAACCCTCCTTCCCCACAGGTCCATCAGGCCAGGTCGCATTTTGCAAGTGATCCAGGACAAGTATTCAAACAAAGCTCTCTTTATTGTAACTTCCATAACCTGGCGGTTGTAATCTTAGAGGCAGACACCGCTACCTCCCCCCACCTTGAGCCAGTCCCAAAGGACGAAGAGGCTTTCCCATCTAGTACTAAAAAGAGAGGCTTTCCCATCTAGGGTATCTACAGCCTTTTCTTCTTCATGGGAATACCTGCTGATACTGCCCTCTACGACCTTCTGAACAGGCTTCCTGATCCTCTAATGCAGCCAGAGAAGGAATTGCTTCCCTCTAGCAAGAAGGCAGTTATGTTGCTTCTAAAACATCCCATGTCTTCCTTACCAGCACCTTGGAGGCACTGGAAACATTATTAGATGCTTCCACCCTAAGCACTCTTAAGCCATCGCCATCAAGGAAGTCCCCCTAGTGAATTGCCCCAATAATGTGGTTGAAAACCTTACGCAGATGAGGTTCCATCTTCAGTCCCCAAGATCCTCCCCAAAGGGAAATCGCCCATATCCTTTTGATGGTCCACACTCCACCCTCCAATCTACCCTTGTTGCCTGCCCAAGCTCTAAAGTAATCCTTCTAGTAGCCTGGTAGGTTCCCCACGCTTGGAATGGCCCCTTGATTGATGCCCCAGCTAACACCAAGGTCCTTTTTCAAACTGTCCTTGAAAGCTTTGGAGAGGTAGTCCTTCAATATTGGAGCCCAACAAATGGATTTTCCCTCCCAAAAAACCCATGCTATCCACTTCAGTTGAAATGCTTTGATCATACTCCCAAAGTTAATCATACTGATGCCCCCTTCTTCACCTCCTGACACAAGTTAGAGAAACTGGTTTTTGACGCCTGCCCTCACCAAATGAACTGGATAATTTAACTTTTTATTCTTCTTATGGAAGATGCTGGCGGTGGAAAAAATCTGGCAATGTACCACAGTCTGGAAAGAATAAAAGTGTTCATGACAATGGCACTTCCTCAATAAGATAGATCGAGCCATTGCCATTTCCGAGCCACTTTTTAAGGTCCAATTCAAGTTTGAGCCATATTTTGTGCAGCGAAGCCTGCCCAGGGATGGGACACCTGAGATACAGAAAATCCTCCCCTGTTGCCATCCAGAGGATCATGCTCTTTAGTGTCACACCCAACGTCGCCATTCTGCTGATGGGCCAAGCTCAGGATTTTGACAGATTGACCTTTGCGTTGCTTGCATTCTGGTACATCTTCAAAATGTTCATCACCACATCTCCTCCTCATCTGACAAAACATAAATCCATGTATCATCCACAAACATTGAATAAGAGTATCCTCGTCGTTGATAGTAAGTTTCCTCCAGTTTGACTTCCTGAGAGCCACTAAAAGGAACTCTTTT
>JAKSZP010009966.1:0-33007 GCA_022478985.1 Massospora cicadina | reverse complement strand
CTTTTAGAAAAATTAGGCATTTTAATTTGTCCTGTAGTTTCAGAGTTATGCGCAAACAAACATAGAAAAAAATATATACCAGTCAAATTGAATACCCCTTGTAGGTGTCCAGCTTATGGGTGCTCGCTGGTGCTTACGCCATTGGATCCCATAAAAGAAAATAAAATTATAATAAAATGTACTAATAAAAACTTGAGTTTTTATGGTTTTTATTAGCAGAGTAGGTTAAAAGAGAAAAAATTCTCCTCAATATCCAACTGTACAGTATTTAAACTCTTTTGAGGGTTAGGGGGGGGAGAATTTAGTTTAGTTTCAGAATAGCTTCATCACATTCTGACTCAGGAAAAATGGTATACTCTCCTATCAGATCGTGGGAATTTGAGTTAATTTTTTTGGTGAAATAACAAAAGTGATGGGGTTTTGGGGCAGAATGCACCCATACGGTAATGTTTTAATGTATTTTATCTAATCACCACTAAATAAAATACTTTCACCTTGGGGGACCTACACCATGCCTATAAATGGGGGTGATCTCCACATAGGTGCTTGGAAAGACCAGGTTGTAACTGAGGGCATGCCTTCTGATGGTCACCCCATAGTCTGTCATATGGTTGGAGTAATCTGACAGCTTATTTTTATATTTAGTACCCATACAGGTTTTGAACTGGTGTTATGCTAATTAATGTGGTTTCACCAAAAATTGGCCAGGGTCTTTTGGCTGATATCCTCGACACTATCATTATCATTTTATTAAATTCACTCTTGGTAGCACCAGAGAATCACAAATGGCTGACATTTCCCCATTTCAGCTGAATTCAATCAAAACTTTTTATTTTTCAGCAGTGAGGGCAAATGTCTGACATCACCCCCTCAAGAATGTTGGGGAGAGAATATGGGTATAGGAAATGGCCATGTACATGATTGATGGTGATACTAGTAGCTTGAGATTTGATAAAGTACTCATTTTCTCTTTTGTAAGTGATGGTGATGGGTCCTCCCAAATTGATCCAAGCTTATCACTTCTAAGAACGATGTAATTATGGTATTACAACACCATATCAGATGCTTGGAATGTAGGTAGGGGGATTTAGAACTCATTGGCAGCCTGCCCTTCTTTTGTTACTATTTTTGCTAAATTGGCCATAGCTTCAGATTGGAGTTAAATTAATTGCTGAGCTAATCTTCTCATGACTTTCTCTCTGGTTCCTCAACTCTAGAAGAGAATACATCCTTAGTTAAGAGGGCAGGTATGCTTGGTTCCCACCCATACAAGACATGGAATAGAGAGATCTTTAAAATCCGGTGATAGCTTGTCCAGTATGCCATAAGAGCACTGGGTAGATATTGATCTCAGTGAAGAGGATCAGGGGAGGCCATTTTTCTAAAAATGGAAACCAAGGTTCCATTTGCTACTTTCACGGTCCCATTTGTGGAGGGATTGTATGGTGCCAAGAAAAGTTGCTGGGCTCCCATGGATGTGGCCAGGATTTTGACTACTCTGGAGGTGAAGTTCTTACCATTATCGCAGAATAGTACTTGAGAGCAACCGTGATGATTGAAGATGTGTTGAAGTAAGAAGGTGGCGGTAGCCTTAGCTGTTTGAGCAGGAAGAGCCACGGCTTCAACCCACTTAGTGAAGTGGTCAATAGCTATTAAAATAAATCTGTTTCCACTAGTAGACTGAGGAAGGGGACCTACTACATCCAAACTGATGGTGTGGAACGGTTGTTAAGGGGTAGTTGATTGAAATTGATATCTAGTCTTAAAACTTGATTGCTTCTAACACATAAGGCAGGCTTCCAAAACATCAACATTAGATTCCATCAGCCCATCCCAATAAAACCAATCCTTAATCAACTTACAAGTTTTTTTGCCCCTCCATGACCTAGGGTGGAGTGAGCTTCTAGGATATCAGGTACGCGTTCCAAGGGTCAAAGGTAAGGTAGCCATTTTGTCCCAACCTGCTTATACAACTTCCCATTTTCAACTTTAGTGTTATGGGAGTGCCGGGCTAACATCTCTTGAACAGGCTCATCCTCATCCTCCCATTCATTGGGGGTCCTTAAGAGGTCATGTAACCTCTCCACCTCACTATTATCCAAGTGAAGGACTTGCAGCTGAGTCAAACCATCAACATTCACGTGATGGGTCCCACCATGGTGGTCAACCTTCATGTCATAAGGCTGGAGCTTTAGAGCCCAGCGAGCTAACTGGCCAGTAGGATCCTTCATATTATGTAACCATTTTAATGAAGCGTGGTCATTAACCAAAGTGAAGGTGGTCCCATATAGGAATGAGCGGTATTGTTTCACAGCTCTCAAAAATGGCAAGGCACTCCTTTTCTGTTACGCTGTAGTTGTGTTCCGCTTTTGAAAGAATTTTACTGAAATAAGATGCCAAATGATCAACACCATTTTCATCCAATTGGGCTAAAATGGCCCCCACAGCATAGTCTGAGGCATCAATAAACAAGATAAACGGTTCTTTATAATCTGGGCGCCATAAGATGGGACGTTGTTGTAGCAGCTGCTTCATCATTTCAAAAACGGCTTTTTGTTCAGCACCTCAATAAAAAGCGGTACCTTGGTTAATAGCCAGACAAGGGGCTCATTGAGTTGGGTGAACTTAGGGATGAACTGATGGTAATAACCCATCATTCCTGGAAATACCTGATATCACATAGATTTTTAGGGGAAGCATTTTTGAGATGGCTTTGACCTTGTCCTGAATGGGTTGAATTCCTTCTTGAGAAATAAAATGGCCAAGTAAATCCAATTTCCTTTGAAAGAATGTACACTTCGAGGACCATCTAGTACTAAAAAAATGTACACTTTGAGGGCTTTAGCTTTATGTTAAACATATGTAACCATTAAAACACCTCCTTCAAGTGATCAAGATGTTTATTGAAGGTTTTTGAGAGCACCATGATGTCATCAAGATAGACGAGGACACAAGTTAATTTGAGGTCCTGTAAGATGTGATCCATAACATGCTGGAAAGAGGCAGGTGCATTACACAACCCTTGGGGTAATCGTGTGGGTTGGAAGAGACCTTCACTACATATAAGAGCGCGTTTCTCCTGATATTGAGAAGAATGGTCCATTTGCCATAGCCACTGGCCAAGTCCATGGAGGAGAAAAAGTTAGAGCCAGAGAGTTGTGATAGGGCATCATCAATGGGGGATAGGATAGCTATCCTTCTTAGTGAGGCTATTTAACCTATGGTAATCCATGACTCTTGATGACCTACGTTTTTCTTTTAATTGGTAATAGGGGTGAAGACCAAGGGCTGTGTGAAGGAATGAGTAACCCCGCGTCTAATAAGTACTGGAGCTCCGTCCTCATCTGTTGTCTCTCCACCTTTGACTTACAATAAGGTTTAGACCTAATAGGATGGGCATCACACACATCAATGGAGTAACAACAGCCCTTCATGTGGCCATAGTCATTATCTGATTTGGAGAATATGTCACTATAGTCGTCTAATAAGGTATGAACTTTTTCCAACTCCTCTGGGGTCAGCTTATTCTAAATATGAACATTGGGCAGGTACACACCATGTTGTCCATGGGTAAGCCCAAGTCTTCCATAGAACCAATGGAGAGATACGTTCAATGTCCTTTACTGGGAGTAGGAAACCTCTGCCAATCTACTGGTGTTTCCGTATGATCAGGTTCTTTCCAGTGAGGTTCCACAGTAGAATAGTAATTGGCCTCTTGTAGGCTGGGTCTAGTATCCCAGGCATTACACAAGGCTCCAAGGGGCTAACGCCCTCAATGCTTACAAGGTGCAACAAGCAATTATATGAGATTTATAGTGTGATTTTAGTATCACCACTCTTTGTTCCCCAGGCTTAATTAAGACCTCATCTGCTGCGTATAAAGGGATACCATCCCCACATCCAATAAATCAGGTAATTTCTTTGTGCTTCAGCCAGAAGCGGGATAAGTCAATGTTGTAGCTGAAAAAGGGTATCAGATCTGGAAAGTGTATTCATGATTGCTGGGTTCTTTATTGAAAATACTAAAGGGACTTTGTAGTTGAGTAACGAGTAGACCCCTTGTTTTAGGTTGATTATTCCTTCATACTCATTTATAAATTGAGTGCCAATGAGTATATTATATGCATTGTTGTCCAAAGCCACAGCAGGGGCTGATAGGATAAGTTATCAAAATCGAATGGGAAGGGAAGATTATGCCCCAATAGCATGGGTATTGTTGGGGCCAGTGGTTCCAGATTCTTGCGTGTACTCCAAGTCAGGCGCTATCTTTATCTTCTTAATAAGCTTAGTGGAGATCACGTTGATAGGGGAGCCAGTGTACAGGATGGTTAGTATTCAGACCTTTTGAATGACCACTTCAACCTTAGTGAGCGTTCCTCCAAATTTAGGTGACAAAATTAAAAACTCCTTGAGCTGGAAGGTGGAGGTTGGCTTTTTAGTGGTCTCAGGGTATTTATCCATGATGGATTTTATGGGATGAACCCGCTGAAGAGGGCGTATCAAGCCAGCTAAGAATTGGTTACCATTGCTGGCAGTGTCAATAATTTTTGGACACCCTAGTATTTGGCTGAGGTACGTTTCCTCAGGTATGGTGGTCTTGTCTACTCCTCCAGCGTTCAAATGATCAGGGACATCCATTTCTGCAGGGGCTCCTAATATGTAGTAACCAACATAATCATAATCCATCAGGTTAATCACCAAGAGTATTCTTAACAACTGGTAATGCCGCTCCGGAAGTTTTATATTACACTTCCAATGGGGCAGTTTTTCTCTTGAAGTTACACCGAGTGGATTCTCCAAAAAGCAATAAAATTTAAAGTAAAAACAGGTTATAATTCGACCTAATTTTTATTATTAAAAAGAGGGGATATTTATAAGCTTTGTAATGGCTCATAATCTATCAGAGCAAACAAATTACTGCGCGATTGATCTTCAATTAATTGATTAAATTGATTGATCGTTAACCTTGATAGATTGAGATATATTGCTCTTTCCTTCCAATGATTCCAGGGGAATCGATGGAGTGGAATTTTTGGAGATAAGAGAATTTGGCGAAATCCTAACACTTCCCCCTTAAGATTTGATCATGGTGGGGGGTGACTTCTTAAAAACCTAGGATGAATATGATTTACCACTATACCAGTATCAACATGAACAATCAAATACTCTAATCCTTTTCAAGATATAACTTGATAGGGACCAGACCAATTAGTTCCTAACTTTTCAGTTCACCCTCCAGGCCAAGAGTGATAGTACATAACGTAATCCCCAATCTGGAATTCAGGTAAAACAGGTTTATGTTGATTGCTTCTTTGAGTCTCTTTTGAAGTGGTTGTTTTAATTGATTTCATTGCTTGAGCTTGAAGACAAATATCATCGGACAGATTCCTCATAATTAAATCAGAGTTTTCTGGAATGCCTTCCTCAAGGATTGTCTGAGCACTAGAAGGGACTGAAGGATCCCGCCCATATATGCACTTAAAAGGCGACATCTTAATAGTGCGATGATAGCTTATCCAATAAGCAAACAAGGTACTAGGAAAATAAAAATTCCACTGAATTGGGTCAGTGGATGCATTTTCCTTAGAATTAAGACTAGAGTTACATTAACTCGTTCAATGGCCCCATTTGTAGATGGATTATAGGGAACAACAAATCGCTGAGCAATATTAGATACATTAGATAACTCCTGTATAAGTTTTGAGGTGAAGTTAGTACCATTATTTGACATAAGTACCTTGGGACACCCATGTTGAGAAATGATATACTGGCATAGGAATAGCGCTGTAGTCTTAGCCAAGGGGTAGCAATGGAAATGGCCTCAACCCATTTAGTTAAATGGTTGACAGCCATAAGGATAAACTGATGTCCATGTAATCCCCAAGGAAAAGGACCTACAACATCAATGCTAACAACCTCAAATGCTTTAGTTGGAGGCATAACTTGATGTTGAAAAGTTGGGTTGGTAGTTCCATGGCGTTTACAAATAAGACATGAGTTAAGGATCTCTCAGATGGAATCAGTCATGTTGTTCCAATAGTATTGAGTCTTCAACGATTCTTGAGTATTCTTTAAGCCGCCATGACGACTTGTTCATAATCTTCCATTACAGCGTGAAATCTAGAGTTGGGATGCAGAAAGGGCTACCACTTGGATTTGACTTTCTTATACAAAGCTCCGTTCTGAATCATAGTATCTTTTTTAATTGATTTTAGAAAGGCTCAATCCTTTTAAGTTTCTTGATCCCACACCTCAGATCATCTGATAAGATTATATAAGCTTTCTTATCTTTCTAGTTCCAAGGTCAGAATAGGCAAATGGGACAACCCATCAGCAGTTTGATGTTGAGCACCTGAGCGATGAACAATGGAGAAATCGTAATTTTGCAACCTTAAAGCCCAACGGGCCAACCTCTCATCAGGATCCTTCATGTTCTTTAACCATCTTAAGGAAGCATGGTCGGTAATAACAGTGAAATGGTTACCATACAAGAAGGGACAATAGTAATTGATTGCTAGAATTACAGCCAAACACTCCCACTCAGTAACACTGTAATTCTGTTCAGACTTTGACAAATTTTTGCTATAGAAAGTGACGGGATGATCATTATTCTCTTCATCACAATGGGATAAGATAGCCCCAATAGCGACATTGCTTGCATCAGTATGTAAAAAGAAAGGCTTGTCAAATTGTGGATTAATTAGAACTGGTGCCTTGATCAAGGCAGTACGCAGAGAATTGAACGACTGTTCTTGAGCTGATCCCCACTTGAAAGGCACTCCTTTTTCTAATAGGTGGAATATGGGTTCAGCCATATCAGCAAAGTTGGGAATAAATTGCCGGTAATACCCAACCATGCCAAGAAAGACCTGAATATCCCGTAAAGAAGAGGGAGGAGGCATCCATTGGATGGCTTGAACTTTGTCTGAGAGGGATCAAATCCCTTTAGCTGAAACCTGATGTCCTAAAAAGTCCATTTTGTTTTTAAAGAATGAACATTTGGAGGGTTTGAGCTTTTAAAGGAAGAGCCCCAAATTTAGCTGAAAACTTCTTTTAGATGGTCTAAATGCTCGGTAAAAGTTTTGGAGAACACGGTAATATTGTCAAGATATACCAGAACACAAGTAAGCTTTAGATCCTGTAGCATACTGTCCATTGCCCTTTGGAAAGTTGCTGGGGCATTGCTTAGGCCTTGAGGCATATGAGTTGGTTCAAACAAACCTTCACTCAATATCAGGGCACACTTGGCACAATCTTCTGGTGATAACTCGATTTGCCATTAGCCACTGGATAAGTCCAAGGCTGAAAAATAGATGGATCCATCCAACAACCTAAGAGAATCATCAATCCTAGATAAGGGATAACAATCTTATTGAGTAATAGCATTCAATCGATGACAATCTATCATGACTTGATGAGAACCATCTTTCTTCTAAACCAACATCAATGGGGATGCCCAAGGACTATTGGAGGGCTTCAATAATCCAGCCTCAAACAATTGATGCAACTCCTTAGTAACCTGGGCTTCTTCTACTTTAGATTTATGATAGAGCTTTGCACGGATAGGAATGTGATCACCAGTTTCAACAGTGTGCACTACTCCTTTCATCTTCCTAAAATCATAATTATGCTTAACAAAAATGTCGGAATATTCATCTAACAAATTGAAGCACTTGTTTCTACTGTTCACTAGAGAGGTCTTTTATGATAGCTGGACCCACAGTAAGGATTTCCTGATCACTTTTTAACCCAAAATCTTGTAGGCTCCCAAAGGGCTTAACATAATAAATCTGAGATAAGGGCAGTAGCAGACATAAGCAATCAGATGCTCTCAATCTACCAATTTCAGCTCATTGGTAAGGGTCACTAGTAAGATGGATAATGATCATGAATAAGCATAATCCAATACTCCAGGACAAGGCAAGAATTCCTTAGCAGAAGGGTTGAAAATACTTTGAACTTGTAACAAATGTCCCTTAGGAATCGAAAAATGCAAAGAAGAATTAACAATTACCTGTGATTTTGGCGAAATAACTAAGTTTTTTTTTGGGGGGGGGTAAATAGGCATCCCCTCTGTAATATTAGCTGATGGAAGGGGTAATTTTAAGTGAAATCTCTAATGCAAAATTGAAGTGAATAAGACCTTTTGGTTTCTTCTAGCAGACATAACTGACGTCAAGTAGAAAAATGATTGGATAAAAGTAAGGGAACTCTATACCCCAAGAGATAACGAAGAGTTGGGGTAATTGATAATTCCATCAAATTCTTATAAAAATTGAGTCCCCAAAAGTAGGTCATAACTCAAGTTATCAAGTATAATGGCAGGGATTGTAAAAGTTAATTTCCCAATTTTAAGGGGAAGGGATGAAAAAGCTTTAATTGACCGAGTACTCTGAAGTCCAGCTGTGCCATATTTTCAAAGAGAGAAATATCAGGAGTTAATTTGATCTGCTTGATGAATTTTGATAAAACAACATTCACTGGAGATACTGCATCTATGATAGCTTTGGCATTGACTTGATTCACTTGGAAGTCAATTTGAGTAATGGTTCTTCCAAACTGAGAGGATAAAGCCAACAAGGATGGCAAAAAAAAGAAGGTTTTTCTTTATTATACTCGATTGGGCTTTGATGTTCTTGCTGCACACTCATATCATTATTGAGGTGGAGAATCTTATTGAGTTTATCTCTTTTATTTTTTTTCCACTTCCTTTTTGAAACAATGATCCTCAGTATGAAAATATTGATGACAGTAGTTACACTGGATCGCTCTAGTATTCTCAGGCATAACATAGACCTTAGGATGACTAGGTCTAGGCAACTCATAAACTCAGGGTCCTTCAAATAATTTAGGGAGAAAATTCAAATAATGCTTCCTTATTGTCCAAGATACTTCAGAAATTTTTTTACATTGATTAGATAAACTTGCATTTGTGTTCTGGAAGAAAAAGCTGAAATAACTGCCATAATCGCATCAACCAAATTTAACTGACCACAAGACACTAGAGTCTGAGCTTCCCAATAGAACCAATGAGTAAAGTCTTTGATGGATTTGTTTTGGTGGAAATGTATACCCATAAAAGCCTGTTTTGAATGGATAGAGTTTGCTCACTCCCAAATTCTTTGATTAGTGCTTCCTTCACTTGAGACCAGGTAGAGCAAGTCATCAAATGGGGTACCATGATATCCTGAGACAAATGAGTAAGGCAATTTAAAAATAATTCATTTTTTGGTGATCTGTAGCCTCACTTAGCGCCTTTTCATAAAGATAGAGGAAGGAGGTAATGCTGCCTTCCCCTGGGGGAGTAATTGTCCTTAAATACTGGTTTGAAACTCATGAGGGGCATTAGAGGTCAAAACATGTACTCCAGGTTGTTCTGATTGAGTGGAAACATATGAATTGGAGTCTGAAGCTTGAGAAGAAAATTGAGGATAAGGACCAGTAGCTTCAGTATGAATTTCACTAATCTGACAGTTAAGCTCAGTGAGCCTTACTTTCTCATCTAATCAGCGAGATAGCTCAAAAATCTGTTCCTGCTGGGCATTATACTTGAGTTCCAGCGTCTCAATCTTCGCTTGGAGCATTTATCCTTTAGATTAACAAGCATGGAGCAGGATATCAGTGTCCTTTGCCAATTTACCCAAATTGACTAATTCATCAGATAAAGACTGGCGCAACAAGAGGGGATCAATTGGTACCCCATCGGGGGTTAAGTTACATTCCTTGGCCAATTTATAGTTTTTTCACGCAAGTGATCCATCATAAACAAGAGAGAGTCAATTTGTTGAAGGCTCCGGAATGCCTGTCAGCACCTGGAGGCCCCCAAGGTCCTTCCACGCCTGGCGGTCCATGAGGCCCTACATTCCTAGGGGGTCCTCAAGGTCCATCAGCACAGGGTGGTCCATGAGGTCCTACACTCCCAGGTGGCCCTGAGGTCCTTTAACCCCCAAGGACCCATCAATTCATGGTTTTCTCTACCTTGTTAACCCAAAATTGAATTCCTGAGTATGGATGCTCCAACTGAATGAGACGGGTTCTAACTTCCGCCTCCATTGATTGTTATTCTCAGAGAGTTTGAAATACCCTCTCTCCATTCTCTTTGAACCTCATGAACTCGCTTTGTGAACTGTTGATCAACAAAACCAGACATCCTGATATCAAGCTGAAAAAGCTGTTGAATTTCGTTGATAAGAGTCCAATTACTAATAATGGCCTCACTATTATCTCAGCTAAACTCAGATGCAGACTTGAAAAATTTGGACACATGATTATTCAAGGATTGAAGTCCAACTAGTAAATTGAGCATCACTTGATGGTGCATTCCCACTACGTGTAATAAATGGTATAAGGTTGGGTATATGAGCTGGTGCAAGTATTGCTTGGGGCCAATTCCTGGCATTTGGGAGGTTTGCAAAACTTCCCACAAAATAGAGGGAACAGCATTAGATTGAGATTGGGTAGAACGGATTTCAGGGATTAAGGCACCTTCCAGCAGTTGATTAATTATGTTTTGTAAAAAATCAGGTGGTATTTGAAAGTCTGAGGTAAAGCTTAAGTTATAACCATAAAATTCCAAGTTGGCACAAAATTCCAACGTGGGGGTAATCTTGGGATTTGGGTTTCAGATAAACAAACCAAATGTAATATATGGCCTTGATCATGGTCTTGAGCTCCTTCAGGCGAAAAATGAGAATCCATAGTAGTGATTGACGTTTTCACTGGTGCATAGCTCAGAGTTCCCCTGTAGAAAACACCAGTCTGGAAGTTTTGAATTACACTTCCAATGAGGCAGATTTTCTCTTGAAGTTAACTGAGTGGACTCTAAAAAAAGCAATAAAATTTAAAGTAAAAACAGGTTATAATTCTACCTAATTTTATTATCAAAAAGAGGAGAATTTATAGGCTTTGTAATGGCTCATAATCTATCAGAGCAAATAAATCTCTGCGCAATTGAATCTTCAATCAATTGATCAGGATGAGATTGATCTTTAATCTTGATAGATTGAGATATATTGCTCTTTCCTTCCATTGATGCCAGGGGAATCAATGGAGTTGAATTTTTGGAAGTAAGAGAATTTGGTGAAATCACAACAGCAGCAATAGAGGTAGGATAGATGGCCACAAGAGAATGAATAGCCTTAGGGCGCACATTTACCAGCTTAGCTGGAGGGATAGGCACAGCAGCTTTAGTGAGCTTGTGCGGGCATATGGTTGTTAATACCTTTTAGGGCTTTGATTTATAAGAGGGAGTGATAACCTTTTTAAGTTGCACTGAGGGAACAGGTTTAGCAGGGAGTATAGGCACAGGTGAGTTCACTCCTAACTGTTCAACTGGTAGTAATTCCCTAATGGTTAGAGCTGAAGGTCAACCTCAGCATCATTGCATTAGCACATAATTGAATTTGGCCACTTTTAACAAAGCCTCTTTTATGTCGTGGATGTTTTTGAAGTGACGTTTCACTGAGATGATATGTCTGGATAAAGAGGGTTGAGAGGCTACCCCAGTTAGCAGGGCAGTGATAGCATCATCAAAGGTGAGCATGTCAGAGATGGACAACCTTTGTGCAGCGAGGTAAATTCGTTCAGCAAAGGCAATGGTTGATTCACCTTCAAACATACTATGGAGCATAAAGGCCTGTTTATCCCTGTAAGACTCTTCTTTGAATCAGATTTAGCTAAAAGGGCCTCTTTCACCTCTGCCCATTTGTGCAAAGGGTTCAGGTAAGTAACTATCACCTTTTGCGCTAGGCGGCTTAAACAAGGAAGGATTTGTTGCACCTTCTGCTTATCCGTTGCATCACACATGGCAGCTTCATAAACATACAAGAAAGTAGAAATACTCCCTTCACCAGGGATAAACTTATCTGTAGAAAAGGTATTATTGAGCGCCGCTCTAATTCTTTAAGATAGGATTGAGCGCTTATTAGTTGCTTTTCCAGGGCAACTAAACGGGATTCAACGTGAAGAGGAAAAAAGGAGGGTTACTCATGTTTGAAGCCTCAATTTGTGTCAAATTCTTCAGTGTACAGGACGCCCCTGTAGTGAGAACCAATTTTTAGGAAACCATCTTATGGGTGCTCGCTGGTGCTTATGCCGCTGGATCCCACAAAAGTTTAATAAAACTATATTAACTATGCACTAATAAAAAGTTGGGTTTTTATGGTTTTTATTAGCAGAGCGGGGTAAAAGAGAAAAATTCTCCTCAATATCCAACTGTACAGTATTTAAACTGTTTTGAGGATTGGGAAGAATTTGAGGGTAGTTTTGGAATAGCTTCGTCACATTCTGAATTAGGAAATATGGTATACTCTCCTATCAGATCGTGGGAATTTGAGTTACTCTTTTTGGTGAAACAATAGATGTGATGGGGTTTTGGGGCAGAATGCACCCATGCGGTAATGTTTTAATGTATTTTATCCAATCACCACTAGATAAAATACTTTCACCTTGGGGGACCTCCGCCACTCCTATAAGAGGTGGTGGTCCCTGCATAGGTTCTTGGAAAGACTGGGTTGTAGCTGGGGGCATGCCTTCTGATGGTTGCCCCATGGTCTGTCATGTGGTTGAAGTAATCTGACTGCTCATTTTTACCTTTACTGCCCATAAAGGTTTTAAACTGGTGTTACCCCAAAAAATGGAGTTCCATAAAGAATTGGCCAGGATTTTTTGGCTGATATCCTCGACACTATCATTATCATGTTTATTAAAATCAATCTTGGTAGCATCAGAGAATCACAAATGGCTGACATCTCCCCTTTTTGGCTGAATTTGACCTAAAACATTCTTATTTTTTAGCTGTGAGGGCAAATGTCTGACACCCCCTTCTTTTTAAAGTCAGTTAAAATATAATAATAAGGTTTGATACCTGATCCATTAAGCATCCAACTGCCATACTAGAACTATATTTTTTTTAACCTTTATGTACAAAATTATCAGCTGGGACTTATCTAGCTATCCATCTATATAGTAAAGTTCTAGAGGGTTAAGGTTATTCATGGTAATCACAGAAACTACCAAACCAAGTTTGATAAAAAAATTAATATTCATAACAGGTACCCAGTGGAAGGTTCTACACTTTATGTGGTAGCAATAGGGTATAATAAAGTTATTGTAAGAAACCTCTTTTTGCATTACAAATTTTTATCAACCTTGTTTTAAATCCACAATATAAGGGAGGCTAAGGAAAGCTTAAATCTACACTATCCAGCTATCAACAAATTTTTTTGCATTCAACCCCTGCCTCTCTAAATTGGGATGAAGAGAACAACTGATCAACTGCTTATATAATAACAAGCCAATTAACTCATCGTTGCTTGGACTTAATTTACCAAAAAATTATAATTAACCATTTTACCTTTAGATATTGATAGATGGACATTGATAAGTTTAGAAAGTAATTGAACTTTTTAATTAACAAACCAACCGCATAGTCAAAACTATTAGTTACCTGTTTATTCAAGGTAGGAGGACTATGAGACCAACAATATCAAAATATGATATAATGAAAAGAAAAAAAAGAAAATATATACAGGAGCCCTGAATCTCCAGGATAGTAGTCTATCTGTCAGATAGATGGCATATAATGTTTATAATGTCCTGCCAGTTGGGATATAAAAGAACCCAAAAGTCAAGCCAGAATGCTAGAGGAAATGTCGCTTGAATGTCGTTGATGTGTGTGAGGAGATGAGTAACAGTCAAATGCCAATGGGCCACAAGCATAAAAAGAAACCCAGCAGAAAACAGGCTGTTGTGACTCCAGGACTGATGGCCCTTGGCGTGTGGAGTTGTGAGATTGGATCAGGTAATTTGGGGCTCTCCATAGAAGAACTGGGTACAAAAACTTTGGCAAGAGGTGGATCCTTGCCTGGAGTGGGGATAGTTGGGCCCACAGGATAACAATATACTCCTGGTGGATGGCCTAGCAATTGGGGAGAGTTCCACAAAATTTTAACACAACAAGCCCAATTGACTGCGATAGGAACTAAAGTTACTAAAATGACTAGGATTGCCCAGTCAATATGAGGACCGTTGTGTAATGGGCAGGTTTGCGCCAATATGCTATGAACAAATTGGGAAATAAGAGCCATGTTACTGAACATACCAGGGACAGGCCCGCTGAAGCCCATCCCCAAACCCTTCCACCATGCCTCGTCGTTGCCACATATTTATGCACCACTGTTCCCATGACTTGCACATCAACAGCAGGATCTGGGACCAGGAAAGGGACAAGAATGACGCCAATGCCACGCCAAGATCACTGGTTGAGCTCATGATTCTGATCTGATTCTTTAATAATTTTTTAATAAAATAATATTTCTTCAATAGCAAGTGATCTTTTTTTATTTGATTTTCTGTTTTTTGTAGAAGATGCAACTGGCCCCTAAGGGCTGCAACATCCTTCAATAAATAGCACTCCGTAAGTTTTGAATAAGCTCCCTCCTATGGTAGGCTCTCTCAAGCACCATCCAGCACATCACTTGCAAAGAAACAACATCCAACCAGATCATCATCCACGCCATGTGTAAGCCCAAAGTCATTTTACAGATGCATTTAAGGTTTAGGATGTTGAATTTCACTAGCTCTGACTTCCCCAAGTTTGAGGCTTTAGATTAAAGCAACACACATATTAAACGCCACCTGATCTGAAGCAATGTACGGATCAGGTGCCTCCTGATCCATTACATCAACCCCTGTGAGACCCCAAACTCCTGGACCATCTCCAGGCATTACACGCAGTCTTCCTTCATCTGCCACGTCACCTCCTCCACTGGATAGCCTTTTCCACTTCACCAGCAGCTGCTGCTGGCCCCTCACCATCTCACATCCAATATCCATTCCACCTCATATTTTGGAACATAACCTTCCCTAGGGTTTAGCGGTCCCAGTCAATCCAGACCTATTTCCTTGAATGCCCATAATTGGGAAGCGTGAATCACCAGATGGGCCTTGGAACCTTATTGGTAAACCTGATTTAAAGGTAACCCAATTAATGGTTCAGATGATCTGGTATGGACCCAAAAACTTCAGTCCCAGTTTACAACTAACTTGAACAACATAGTTTTAGATGCCACCAATGCCCAGTCCCCAGTCCCAAAATCTGGATCCAACACTCTTTGACGATCTGCCTGTTGCTTCTGCTGAGCCATCGCCTGGTCCAGCTTCTCCTGTAGCTTCTTCCCAATATATCCATGGTATGCGCCATATCATCCGCCCCCTGACACACTCCACCCATGGATCCCCCATTTGATCTGAGATTGAGACCATGATTCATAAAAAATGGTGTCATTCCCATTGAGCATTGAGAATGATTTTTGTAAATAAACTGGGCCATCTGAACCCATAAAACCCATTCATCCTGCCAATTGGAAATGTAACACCGGAGATACTGCTCAAGTATCTGATTCACCCTCTCCATTTGTCCATTTTTTGAGGATGGTATACTGAAGACTGAACAAGCCTGTTTTGAAATTCCCCAGAAAACTTGACCAGAATTTTGAGACATATTGGACCACAGTCCAATGATTTCTTCAGGTAAGCCATGGTGTGAGAACACTTCATCAATGAAGATCCTTACTGTGTCCTTTTCCAAAAAAACTCCCGATCATGGGAAAAACTCAGCATAATTGGTCAGTCTATCCACGACCACCATAACCGCATCCTTACCCTGCACCTTCAGAAGATCCATTATAAAATTGATGCTCATTGAGCTCCATGGCGCACATGGTATCTGCAGTGGATTTAACTTACCCAATGGCGGTTCCCTTGAGGGCTTTGCTTTCGTGCATACTAGACACTCCCCATATACTTCTTGATATCCATATGCAGGCCCAGCCATGAATAGTCCTGTTGCACCAACTCCACCATCTTCTCCACTCCTGGATGACCTACCAACAGATGATCATGAGAAACTCGTATTAACTCCCATTTTAACGATGGGTTGGGCACCCATATGCGAAAATTGTGGTATAACACCCCACGCCTCTTCATGAAGGCCCTATGGCACTCATGCGGCCGTCCCTCCTTCATCTTGGCTTTCAGTCAGCGGCCAAATTGCAACCTTATTTGCTTCTGGCAGATTTCCTCGCCCAACTCACTTTCCCCACCCTCATTCATCACAAATTGGTCTGATCAAAATATTGTGGCAGTGTTAAACTCCTCCAATTCATCCTTCTTATATACTAAGCCCCCATCTTGACTCAACTAGTCTGCTAGGACATTTGACGATTTTGGCTTGTACTTACCTAGAAGTTATATTGGACTAGCTCCACATGCCATTTGGCTTGCTGCTGGCTAATCTTCCTGGGTTCATGATAGTTTCCAACACTTTATGGTCCATTTAATAACAAAAGGGCGTTAGGCATAGAGCAGGTGGTGCTACCATTCCTGTAAGGCCACCATCACCACCAGCAGTTCCTTATTGTATATTGAATAATCATTTAAGTGAGGAGCATTTTGCAGTTAAAGTAAAACACTCAGGTGTTCCAGCCCGTCTTCCCTTCCTGAAGCAACACTGCACCTATGGCATAATTCAAGGCATCAGTTTCCACCACAAATGGCCTCCCAGGATCTGGATGAGTCAATACAGGCATAGTAAATAACTTATTTTTATCAATTCATAACCTGCTCCTCTTTCCTTCCCCTCTTGAATGGGACATCCTGTGTTAGACGCATGAAAGATAAGGCATTTGGGATAGATTCTTCACAAACTGATGTAGGAAGTTCAATGTTCCCAAAAAACTATGCACCCCCATTTGATCAGTAGGGGCCTTCCATGCTCACACCACATACAGTTTTCTGGACATATCCCCAATCCATTCTGGAAAACTAAGTTGCCTAGAACGTCACCAAGCTTTGATTGAATTCACACTTGAAAGTTTCAATCTCAGACCCATCTGGCTAATTGCCCCAGAACTTCCTGGACATCTTGAACATGATCCTCTCAAAACCACAAAAACACTAAGCTATCATCCATATAGGTGGCACAGCATCGACCAATCATCCCTCCAAGGACATGGTCAATATACACTGGAACACTGATGGAGCATTCTAAGACCAAATGACATCATGCAATACTGATACACCCCCAGGTGACACTTAAACGCTGTGTATTGCTGATGTTCCAGTCTCACCAGTACCTAATTGAATGCATCTACGAAGTCAAGCTTTGTCTAAATGGTGCATCTGGTAACCATTGGGAGAATATCCTCCAACAAAGGCATTGGATACAGATCAGGCTCAATGACTGTGTTCTGCCATGAGAAATCCATGCATGGGCGTAGTTTGTCACTCACTTTTGGCACCAGTAATACTAGAGACACCACCAGCAACTTAGAAGTTTTGATTAAACCTTTGTCCAACATAGATTTCACATAGCCCTCCAACACTTATTTTGCTCATTCATTAAGAGGGTATACCGGAAATCCTCTGGAAAGTATAACCGCTACTTGAACTGGAATGAAATTGCAAAAGAACCTGTAGGGGAAAAAGGCAAGTTCCTGATAAGACCAAATACACACACAAAATCGCTATATTTGGCTAGGTAACCCTACCTCCTGCATTCCACCCAAGTTCCTGCATCCACTTGGAACATCGCTCCCAACCTCTAACTTCCATCTCATCTGAGGCCTCATCTGTAAATTCAAAGTAATTATATTATGCAGCAAAACAACCTGGGTCTGGAAATGATGACCATCACATCTTGATACCACAGGATGGGCCAGATTTCTGACTGCACAGAAGACCTCTTTTAACAAAATGTTCTTCCAAACAACTACCAAAGGCTCTAAATGCCATGAGTGAGCTCTCCTTGACACATTAGCGACCACCACCTCAGGTCCCCTCTTCATTTCCAACTTCAAACGTTCTGCCAGGACGAATTCTACAAAGTTTTCCTTGGCCACTGTATCCACCAGGGCCAACACCTTCTTTGTCCAACCTTGCAAATATAACTACACCAGAATGAATAACTGAGGATAAAGCAAAGAAGTAGATTAGCATTTAAAGCATTCTCATATTGTAAATTTTCAGGGTAAAGTAGGTCTAGGACTATAACTTTTCCCAGGTCCCTGACCTATTGTTCTTCCCAAACTCCTCACCGTTTCTCTGGCAGAACCCTCCATTGATAATTCCAAAATTCCTTAGTAATCCCTGCCAACCTCCTTGACCTCTATGAGCCACTGCTGGCGACTGGCCCCTTCCCAGAGACATAGAATCCTCCCACCAGTTTTGTGCCAAGGACAATTGTTTCTCAACCTGCACTGCCTACGCAATCTCTTCCACCAACGTACTCTGAACTTTATCAGCTGCCATGGTGGCATACATATCCTCTTGCAGCCCCTGTCAATGCATTCACGATGACTGTGAATCCAAGACTTTTGCTGCTTTTACCAATGGTCGGAAAATCCGCCCATATTCTTAAACCAATCCTCTCCCCCAATGCACTGTCAGCAGAGCTGACCACGCCTCATCAAGCGCCTCATCCAGACAGGCAGCCCGGTTGATTCAATTGACACACTCATCCATGGATCCTAGGAGGCGACCTTGCTCCTCAATCAACTCTTGCACCAACCCTGCCAGATCTGAGGGTAATGCCTCCACAATTTGCGCAATCTGCAGTGAGAAAGGGGTCTCCCCTTCTGTTGCTTGAGCCAACTGTTCCTGAAAATGAATCTGCGACACAACTTGGTAAATTTTCTCCAAAGCTTCCATGGGCAATGCCGCCCGACCTTTTGGAGTTGTAGATACTCCATGGCTCTCCTCCATCTTCAAATACTTGCGCCACATACTCAAGCCACCTCTCTTATTACAAATTTTAAAAGAAACTCACCATCACCACAGTCAACACATGGCGATACTATTTCTCCCCTCCTGGTGCCACCACCTCTCCTTGGGCCCCACAAAACTGACAAAAATGTATTTGTGTTGCATCTAATGTAATGGGCGGTTCATGCCAATTTGATACAAACTAATTGGGAAGTAAGAGCCATGTTACTGATTATAATAGGGACAGGCCCACTGAAGCCCATCCCCAAACCCTTCCACCATGCCTTGTTGTTGCCATGTATTCCCACACCACTGTTCCCACAACGCTGCACTTCAACAGCAGGGTCTGGGACCAAGAAAGGACTGAGAATGACTCCAACGCCATGACAAGCTCACTGGTTGAGCTCACGATTTTGATCCATTCTTTAAATTTTTTAATAAAATAATATTTCTTTATCAGCAAGCTATCTTATTTTATTTTATTTTTTTTTTTCGTAGAAGACACAACTGGCCCTCAGGACCATGACATCCTTCAATAAATAGCACTCCACAAATATTGAATAAGCTCCCTCCTATGCTAGGTTCTCTCAAGCACCATCCAGCACATCACTTATAAAGTCTCCACATCCCACTGGATCATCATCCATGCCGTGTGTAAGCCTAGCATCATTTCACAGATGCATTTCAGGGTCAGGATGTTGAATATCACTAGCTCTGACTTCCCTGAGTTTGAGGCCCTTTGGATTAAAGCAACATTTGGATTGAATGCCACCCAATTTAAAGCAATATACGGATCAGGTGCCTCCTAATCCCTTACATATAGGGCCACATTGGAGACGTTGTGGGAAGGTCAGCAAAGAAAAATTTAGAAACAGATCTAATAATAGAGCTGGTAAGATTTTTGATGAATTATAAGATAAGAAAATGGACTGTCCATTCTGACAGTGTGTTACAAAACCTTAAATAGATGATCAATTAGGGGAATAGCTTATAAAAGTATGGAATTAAAACCACCAAGATTTGACCTAATATGGCAAACTTTGAGTGAGAGGGGGAACAAACTTATTGTGAATTGACTTTCAAAGAATTGGCAGCAGGCTATGTCGCTGTCACTTTGTCCATAGATGTACAGAGTACCGATCTACTTCAGTTCCAACAGCTAGAGCAATGGCATCTCACCTGACGGGCAGTGGGAACCTCTTCAGACTGGAAAACCCCCAGTTCCAACTGCCGTATAATCTCATATATTATTTTGGTGCACTGACAGGCAACCAAATGGACCTAACTGGAGCATAGAGAGGTTTGGGGCACCGACAAACAGCTGAACATTCACCTCTCATTGGTTGGCTATGCAAAGTCCTCTGTATGGTTGGTACAACCTCAACCACATGAAAGCTCCTCGAAACAAACCACACAAAAAAGATTACAGGTATGCAAGGTATGCAAACCCCAAAACACCCTTTTATTTTTATTCTGGATCATAAAAACCAAGGCGCCCGATGACTAGAGCTCGTCTGGGGAGCAACCAACAATACCCTGGAAGGAAATGCTAGGGTCCTCGTAGAATTTCCAAAGTGAACCTTGGAATGGGCATGCACTCCATATAAAGGCAGCGCTTTGGGGACCTCACCTGAGCTATTGATTAGGCTCGCACAAGCCTAATTTACAGCATGGGTGAGGCACAACCCAATGTCTAAAGCGACCAAACACAAAAATGTTTTAAAGCAATCTGACTCAGACTTGGAAATCTAATTATGAGTCAGAATGTAACAAATGAGACAAACTTGTCCGTTACAATACCAAGTTAATCTGCCATCCATTTGCCATGTGATATTTATTGGACGGAAATCCTGATGATTTCTAGGAAGTTTTAGAACTGTCAAATTATTCTCAATAGCCCAATGCCATTGGCAAGTTTCACCAATGATTTGACATTAGTCGCATTCTTCATAGAAGGTACATGCCCATCAGGCTTTGTTCCCAATACTTTTGGTGAGGGTTTCAAACCAGCAACAACATTTTCTGATGGGCCTATGCCATTGGTGAGTTTTCCAACAATTTGACAGTTGACATTTCATTTACCAAAAGTACATGCCCACCAGGCTTTGTTGCTAAGGGTTTGGGGCTCTTGGACCTTAATGCCAAAGGCTTGTTGCCCTTAACTTCATGTGGACCTTTTTCCCTATGGGATGTCAACTCTATTATATCTTGGCACAAATAATCTCCATTTGTCATATCAATTCAGCTGAAGTAAATGCAGGGATGAGTGGCAGGGTCTTCAAAGGGAGAGCTGTTACCCATCGCTTGTCTACCATATGGGCAAGGTCACCCTGTGAGATGAGAGAGGCAACTAGCCTTCTTGGCCCCTTTTAGATGAAAATGCCACCCAGTCCAAGCTGAGGGGACACAAACCCAGACTTATAGTTACTTGACCATTTTGCTGTAGTTGTGGGTGCCAATTTTGAAGGTCTATTTGGGGCTAGAGGTTGTCCTGAAACCCCTGGCCCCATTGTAAGTTTTATGAATGACAAGATTCCAATAAGACTGGATGATAAGCCCTGAAGAGTTAAAGCGAAATGGTGAGAATATGCTGACTAGGATAAATACAAGTATTTGAGCGCCCTGAGATGAGGCAATATTGAATTATAAAAGGTTGTTATTAGATTGCCTCCAAATAATGTGATAAGGTGATGTTGACATTTGACAAATATAATTTATATTTACTCAAATTAGGGCAATAGAGAATGGAAGAATACCATTTTAAAACAATGAGAATCAGCAGATATTATAGTCTAAACTATGATAATGTTATCATCTAAAGTCGCTGATATATAAGATGTGTAATTGAAAGGAGGAGGTTGGTAATAGTTGAGAGAGAATGGAACAGCAAAAGGTCGGTGTATTTATCAAATTAAATAAAAGTGTTGTCAAGGCAATTGCTCCTATTTTAAATTTTCCAAAGTGCTCAGAGGACTGACAATCCCCATATTGTCTGCCTATTGTTTAGTAGTTTAGACCTGTGCAACATCTTATGGAAGATCCCAATGATACCACCCAAAAATATAACAGTGATGCTCACTAAAGGTGGCCCATTGATCAACCACTAAAAAAGCTCCAGTTGCCAGCCATATCTCATCAGGCCTGCTTTGCTAAGGAACCTTCATGAAGCACTGCACCAGTTGAATATAAGGAACTCAAACTCACTTCAAATGAGGTGCTCAAAAACTGAATGAACTTTTTCAAGAATGAAATGCCATTATGCACTAGCTTGAAAGCAAGTTTGGTCAAATGCAAATTTTGGGACAACAAAACAAGCAACTGCTGATTGCTTAAATGACACTACCAAACGACTGCACTCTGCAGATTGGAAATTGACCAGTACCTTCCAGCCCCCTCATTGGGAAGGGGAAAAATGACAGAGATGGAACAATATGATGAGGAATATGACACTGGTCGGAGCTACTACACCCAGGAGGGTAGCTCTGGATATGGGTATGAATTAGAGCACCAATTACCTCAAGTAATGGCTGTACTACCCACAGCAGAAGGTCATGATACCTCCAAAGAAGTAGACATCCTAACCTTCACTGGACCAGCTCCTCATTGAGAGACTGCTTTTAGTCTCAACCCATTCTCAGTATGCCCTAAAAAGTCGTGTTTATGAACAGGATGAGGAGGTCAATATTGAGAAGCTGCCTTCATTTGATCAAAATGGGAATATCCATGGTTTTATCAAATAGTTTGAGTTTGCAGAAGAAGGTTCATATGATTGACATAAAACAAAACTGTTGACATCTGCTTTAGATGTTGGGAGTGCCAATCAAGTCACCTGATAACTCTCAAGCAGCTCCATTACCTACCAAGATGTAAAGGATACTGTGCTTTGACTGTTTGGGGGTACCTCAAAGATGTCACAACAAAAGGCGGAATTCCTGGCTATTGGGTTCCGCTGTAATGAGACCCTCATGGTGTTCGCTAGTTGATTTATAGTAGAAGCTTACATGCTGATTGGGGCAAAATATTTAGTGGAAGCCAACGTGTGCATTGCAAAGACCTTTGCGGTGAAGCCATACCTTGAGCTCACAATGTCATTTTGCCAATTCTGGATGGTGACGTTCCTCTGCTCAAGTTTTGCAGTTCTTGCACCACATATCCCCTAACTTTCTGCCACCAAATATGGAATGGAAGAATACCACCTCCGCTGGGCCATCTTATTTGGGGGAATAGCTCATCTGGGCCAAACTCCGCCTAGCAGCCCCTGACCCTACTATAATTCTGTTCCTTGTACTCAGCCAAATTATTCTCAACAGCTTGACCACTACCCTGGAACCCTTTACAAAAAATTGTTAGCAACCTAACTACTGACCTGGACCTAGTTATGCCAAATGCCAGCAATTGTCTTGCAGACCTGGCCCTGGTTATGCTAAACATACCCAAAACTTCTGACCTAGACCCTCTTATGGAAACCAAGGATGTGGCTCTTATGGGGCTAGTTGCTGTGAATGCACTCGCCCTGGCAACTTGGCACAAAGCTTCCTTAACTGTCATGTTCACTATGTGCAATAATATCAATACTACAGGGAAAAGATGGAGCGGAGTAGAGAAAGGAATCTCTACCTCTGCAATCACAACCCCAAACGTCCTTGAATCAATAGTAGTATATCACGCTGAAGTTCCTCAATATGATGATGATTTTTATAACAGAAACCAGCTGGAGGAGTAAATGTAGTGACATGAGTGCAACATAAGGCCATGACAGATGAAGGACCTTAGAAGCAACTGAAGCTGTACGCCTGCCAGTAGTTTGATCAAGCTTCCTCAGACAAGCTGGATTCCGCCGCAGATGCACCAACTCTGAAAGGAGTAAAAGTTTTCCTTCCAATAGATGCCATTGTTAAATAACACCCCTAAGTTGGTGAGGGGATAATGAGTTTCCTCAAAAAAGAGATCTCAAAAATGTCCACATATCAAATAGTCAATATTCTTATTATTCTGAGTGTACATACTGTGATATTTTTGTAGCAAAAATTAGAGTTCGCAATTTAATAGATACAGGCACACCAGTCAACATAGTTTCCACTAGGGTGATGGTGAATTTGACATTAAAAACTGATGTGGACCATCGAATGGTGTACAGGACTGCTGGAGTGAAAGCATCATTTTTGAGAAAGCGTACAGTGCGCTACATTTGCAGTTTGGTCCATTGTTGTTGTAGCTCCAATGATAGTGCTACCAAACAATAAATATGATTTGCTAATTGAAACTGCTTTCCTGCGACATTTTAGGGCTGTTGTTGATATGTTGGAGGAGACCTTTGTAATTTTGGGGCAGTAGATCTAATTTATTTTATCTCTAACGGAGTGCCAAAGGATTGGTGCACATGGGCATATCAATCTTGCATATAGTGATGGAGTGATTCCAGTCCACTATCACTAACTAAAAAGCAAGACTTGACCCCTTCCCCAGCAGATATAAAAAATATCAAGGGTTATTTCTCCAAGCTGCAGGGCTTATATCTATTCCTTCCAGAAACCAAGTACTAGTGAACACCAAGTTAGAGGTGGGAGTGCCTGTCAGGATTTATGGGGAGGTCATTGGGCCCTATCAGCAGATGTGGATTGAGCCTCATTTAGCTCCAGGAATTATACTCCCAGGGCATGGAGAGATCAAATTTATGTTAGTGAATCTTTAGAACAAACCAATAAAAATCTGCTGACACCAAATAGTGGCATATTTACACTTGACCCCAATTGAGGAAGTCCTTCAGGTTCACGAGTTCAGTTCATTAGATTATCTTGGTCTAACCATCGAGTCATTGAACAGCATAATGACATTGGTACCACGGAAGAACTTAATAGGGCTATCAGAAGAACAAAAAGACCAAGCGATAGCTTTGTTTCAGAAGTATAAGAAGATTTTTGCCATTAATGACCAAGATTTAGGGTGCGCTCAGGGGGTGGTCCATCAATTGGACACAGGAGATCATCCCCCTCATAAGGTCTTGGCCAATCTGCCAATTAAGGGCAGTGGAAGATGTTGTCACTGAGGAAATTGATAAGTTGCTGGAGCAAGGGATGATTGAAACGTATAAGAATCCGTGGACTTTGTCAGTTCTGATTGTAAAAAAGAAGGATGGTAACAACTGGGTGGTGATAGACTACTGGAAGCTCAACAGTATTACTAAGAAAGACTTGTATCTTTGCCTTGGATTGACAATGCTTTGGATTGGCTAGGTGGAGCTCATTCCTTCTCAGCAATGAACTTGAAATCAGGTTACTGGAAAATTGAGTTACCTGTGGCAGAACAGGAGAAATGGACCATAATCACACCCAAAGGCTTTTACAACTAGCCCATATGTTCCAAGGACTGTTTAACGCCCCAGCTTCATTACAATGAGCTATGGATACTATCCTCGGTGACCTGAAGCTGTCATGTGTCCTTATATACCTCAATGATATCAATGTTTTCTCTCAAACCTTTTCTAAGCATCTCAATCATACAGAAGCACTATTCCATCAGCTAGCTGAGGAAAACATCAAAATCAAACCACAAAAACATAACTTCTTCAAAGATCAGTTGGAATACCTGGGCTTTGTGGTAGACTCCAAGGGACTGAAACCGCAGCCAGCCAAGGTGGAGACCATCCAAAAAATGACTACACCTAATAGTAAATGCAACATACAGGTATTTTTGAGAAATGGTCAGTTACTACCGGCGCTTCATTACTAACTTTAGCTGTATTGGGGGCCACTATTTGAGTTGTTAAAAAAGATGCCAAGTTTGAATGGAAAGAATGTTGCCAATAGCCTTTGATACATTTTGAACAGTGCTGATCAGTGTTATTGCTACGCTACCCAAACTTTGATAGGGAGTTTATTGTTCAGATAGATGCGTCCCTTTCCACTGTTGGGGTAGTCCTTTCTCAGAAAGATAACTAGGGAGAGAAGCATCCCATTGCATACTGCAGTCAAAGTTTAAACTGCCATGAGCGTAATCATACCATGACCAAGTGGGAGTGCTTAGTGGTAATCTATGTGTATAAGCAATTTAGGGTCTACTTGCATGAGGTAAAGTTTAAAGTCATAACACATCACATGTCATTACGTTGGTTGCAGAACCTCAAGGATCCTGAAGGGCGTTTAGCTCAATGGGCTCTTAAGCTGCAGGCTTATGAGATCAAGATCCTTCACCATCCAGGAGTAAAGCATCAGAACGCCAACTGTTTATCTTTATTAATAACCATTGCTTTGATAGCGGATCTCAGTGATGTGATATACAATAAGATGCTCAGCAGATAATACAACGATGAACCACACCAAGTGATCAGAAACATTAAATGAGATGTGAGCAAATACCTTCCAATGGAATGGGGAACTGTAAAAGTGAATCAGTGATTCTACGGGGACTTTTCTGCAACCCTCAGCATGGCCTGGGTTTATTATGAGCGCACACAAGGCAGTTGGACATGGTGGTGTGCACAAGACAATGGAGCTGTTGCGCACTTATTACTATTGGGAAAGTATGAACTTTGACATGCTTGAAACAATTTTCTGTTGCCACCAGTGTCAAGTGGAAAAGCCGTTCCATCATAAGACCTCGTACCAGTTAGTGAAATCACATTTTGCTTGACATAAGGTTTCCTTTGATGTTGTTGGGCCTCTGACAACAGGAGCCAACTGGTGTAGGTATATTCTGGTGTCTATTGACCACTTGACCAGGTGGGTTGAAGAATGAGCGATATGAGATTTGGTGGCGGTCACTGTGACCAAGTTTGTAATGGAATGTATTTTCCAGTGACATGGCTGTCCTCAGTTCATTATAACTGACAATGGAACCAACTTCACCTCGCACATCCTCCCCAAATTGAATGATCTCATTGGCATCCACGGGGTTCTGATGACCACATATCACCCCAAGTCTAATGGATTAGTCAAACGGGTTAATGGGATCCTGATGAACATCCTTTGGAAGCTGGTAACTAATAGACCCTCATATTATAGTTCCCTCCTGTCTACTGTCATCTTTGCTTACAAAATCAGCTATCATTCCACCACAGGGAAGAGCCCCTTTCAACTTTTATATGGACAACATTCTTCTCTTTCAGCATTACTTTATTCATGCATAGAAAATACCAGCAGAATGGATACCCATTGTTACTTGATAATTTTAGCCAAAACGTTGATCAAGTGGCAAATGGAAGTGTACTCATTCAGCTTGGCTAAGAAGATTAGGAATCAAGCAACTAATCAGGTACAATGTAGCAGGTTGACCCAGTTCCAAGAAGGTGAGATGGTTTTGTTCCATGAAAGCACAAGTTTGGGTGGAAACACAAGCTGGCTAACATCTGGGTTGGTCCATTCAAAATAATCAAGAAAACTGGTGTTGATGCATACACCAACAAAGACCCAGCAAGTGGTTGAATCATTAATAATGTACACACAAAGTTTCTCCAAGTGTATAAACAATAGGAGAATTAGTGTCCAGTTAAAGGGGGTAATGTTGAGATTCCAATATGATGGATGATAAGCCCTGAAGAGTTACAGCGGAATGGTGAGAATCCGCCAACTAGGATGATAATTACAAGTATTTAAGTGCCTTGAAATGAGGCAGCATTGGGTTAAAATGGGTTGTTATTGGATCACCTCCAAATAAGACAATAAGGCAATGTCAACCTTTAACAAATATAATTTGGTTTGCCTCAAATAGGGTGATAGAGAATTGAAGAATAGCATCCAAAACCAATGAAAATCGGTGGAATAGAATAATCTAATTATGAGAATGGTATTGTCCAAAGTTGCTGATATATAAGTGAGATGGGCAATTGAAAGGATGAGTTTGGTAATAGTTGAGAGAGAGCGAAAAAGCAAAAGGTCACTGTATTTATTAAATTAAATAAAAGTGTTGTTGGGGGAATTGCTCCTATTTTATAATTTCCAAAGTGCTCAGAGGACTGATGATCCCCATATCATCTGTATGTTGTTGAGTGGGTTTGACCTGTGCAACCCTTATGGCAGATCCCAATGATAAATTCCAAAAATATAACAGAGAATTTTCTTGTTTAGCTAATATACTCCTTCTATAAATGTTGGGAAGAATTTTGTCTGATATATCCTCAATTATGTTATGTTTCTTACGTTATTTCTAATTGTTCTGAAGCTCCCAAAGTCAAAAAATAATATTTGACTCCTCTTATATCTTCTTGGTATTTTTTTACTCTTGAATTGGGTTTCTACTGGTTCAGGTAATAATGACAAGCTCCCCTTAACACTTTTCTACACTTCTTAGTATGAAAATAGAATTAATAGAGACAATATGATATGGAAAAGATGATTATATGGCAAGATTATGATTTTTATTTCAAGACCAGGCGCCAGTATTTAATACCTCTAGGGCATCTCCTGGACATACTCACCTATTAAATAATTTTATTAAATCCATGCCAATCCTCAATGGATTATGGCAATGGTTATTAAAAAATCCTCAAGTTAATTTGGCCCTTGGATTAACTTGATTATAATTGTTTCAGACCAATTGAAGGCACTACTACTGCTGAGATTTTTCCCCATATTTCCAGCCATCTAGATTACCATGGGAAGCTAGGGGATTATTTCCTATAGTGAGTGAATTGGATATTAGTTGATCCCGATTTCAGGTTAAAAATGTCTGGGAGATTTTAGGTAATTCTCCTGGTTCAGATCCATCAGGGATCAATTCAGTTGACCGCTTAAGACCTTGTTGGACAGAGTTGCCAATGGAAGTAGGGCATTTGATAGTTGATTGATGATTAACTATTAGGTGTACCAATTGGGATTGGTCAGGTTTTATTACAGACCAATTGGGAATTTATGGATCAAGTTGCGAGGCGAGTGATGCCTCCTTCAGCAAAAAAAATTCAATCAAATGGTTCACAACCTGTCTTAATAAGCAGTATTTCTCATTACCTAAGCATGTCGCTCACCAAAATATGATTGGTTTGCTGGGATCAAGTAGAAAACGTCAGGGACACGTTTTCTGAAACTTTCCATTTTAGGTCTTGAGGATGTCCATTGACAGTATTCTAACCAGGATGGGGAAGTCTATTACTGATGAGATGACTAAGGATAATTTAATGGCATCAGCTGCTGTTTCAAGGCTGAGGCGCCAACTGAGGTTGGGTGCTGAATTTCCACTATAAATTCCCATGAGAATTCACGTAGTAGAGATTAATTAGCAGAATTCATTATCAGTTCTATTCATTGTGAAGGAAATCCTTTCTGTGTGCTTTAATTTGGAGACTCTTTAGTGAGATCAAATAGTAAGGATTGAGGATCATGAGAAAAGCTGATCCAATATGGAAGTTGATGCTGACTTTGTGTCACCGGAGAGAGGCTGTAAACTAGGATCTGAATGTGGATCAGGTGAAGCGGATAAGGGTCATACGCACTACTGAGGACATCTAGAATGATCAAGGAGGAATACTGGTCAAGCATTGGACTGTCAAAAGAGGTCTATAACTCTCCAAAACTCAGCGTGGTGGTTCTAGATGCACAGGACCAATGCAAGGGAACTATTAGTAATTGTTATAATAAAAATAGCCCAGCAAAGGGTGCTTGAGATAAAGAGAGTTAGGGCGAGGGTGTTGAGCATAGTAATAGTATATATTTAAACATTCTTCAGAACTTAGGTGTGCGCCAGAGGGTAGTTCATAACCCAGTTTGGTATAGTGTTAGAGTGCACTGGTGACTGGGTTTGGAGGGGACCTGGTAGAACCAGTGGTGTACCTGAGGCTCTGATAAATGGGAATAAAAGAAACAGGATAACTTGATGCACTATCTCATCAATGAGATTCGCGCACAGGTGCTCCCAAGTCTACATATGTAAAAATGTAAAATAACGGTAGGTTTTATTGGAAAGATGATTAATGAGAAATGTTGGTCTCGAGCAAAGATAATTAAGCCAGCATGGGGAAATTTTAAATTGGCAAAAGTGGTCCCAAGCCTTGGTGCACCAAAAGGCGCACACTTTTATCTGAAAGAGTCTCATACCTCAAAAGTGATTTTACTCTAGTAATTGACTGAAGTTGAATCTGACCCAAGCTCACAATTTCATAAATGGAATGGGTTTCAAACCTCTGTTCTCCAATTAACCAAATTTTTCTTGTTCTCATTTAACTTGAAACTTGTTCATTTTAACACTAAAGCTGAAACAGGGTGTCAGACAATTGACTTTGCAGCTTAAAAATAAGTAAGTCTTAGGTCAAGTTCAGCCAAAAAAGGGAAATGTCAGCCATTTGCAATTTTCTCATGCTATTAAGAGCGATTTTAATGAGTATGTTGAGAATATTGGCCAAAAGACCCTGGCCAATTCTCGGTGAAACACCATTAAATGGGGTAACACCAGTTTGAAACCTGTATGGGCAGCTAATGTAAAACTAGCAATCAGAATTCTCTGATCCCATGACGGACCATGGGGCGATCACAGAAGGCACACCCCCACCACAACTAGGTCCTTTTAAGCACCTTTTCTGGGACCACCCCATTTTTATAGGGGTGGCGGAGGTCCCCCAAGGTGAAAGTATTTTAACCAACGGTGATTGGGTAAAATATATCAGATCATTACCACATGGGCACATTCTGCCCCAAAACCCCAACCTTCGCTTTCTCAAAAATTAACTCACTTTACCCACCATCTGATAGGAGCAAAGCTCATAACTTCTAATTCAGAAGCATTAAAGCTATTCCAAATCTATCCTCAAAGTCCTCCCAACCCTTGAAATCAGTTTAAAATGGATCTGGAAGATATCAAGGGGATCACTTTTTGTTAAAACCCCCACGTTTCTAATAAAAACAGTAAAAACAAGTTTTTCATCAGCGTATATTCTTATATAAAATTTATGAAATCTTTTTAGGATCGAGCAGCGTAAGCACCAGTGAGCACCCATAAGCTGGATTCCTACAAAATGGTGCTCACTACAGAGGAATCCTGTATGCAAAAAGTAGTTGATCTTGAAAAGAAATTAGTAAACGCTTTATCCCGCCTTAAGGAGCTTTAACAGCGCCCTTACAAACTTCTTCTTAAGGAAAAGTTTGCCCCTGGTGAAGGGAGTATTGCTACCTTTCTGTACGTTTATGAAGCCACTATGGATGGCGCCACATACAAGCAAAAAGTTTGCCACATCCTTCCTTGTTTAAGTCTTCTAGCGCCAGAGATGATAGTCCCTAACCTGAACCCTTCACACACTTGTCCAGAGGTGAAGGAAGCTCTTCTGGCTTAATTTGTATTAAAGCAGTCTACACAGGGACAAACAGGCCTTTATGCTCATTAGTATGTTTGAAGTGTATCAACCATTGCCTTTGATGAACAATTTTACCTCACTGTGAAAAGGTCAGCCACCTCTAACATGCTTACCCTTGATGATGCCATCACCGCCCTATTAACTGGGATAGCCTCTTGACTCTCTCTAGCCAGACATATTATCTCAATGAAAAACCACTTTAAAAACATCCGTGACATAAAGGAGGCTTTGTTAGAAGTGGCCAAATTCAATTATGTGCTAATGCAAATGATGCTGAGGTGAAACCTTCAGCTTTAACCAATAAAGAATTACTACCAGTTGAACAGTTGATAGTGAGCCCACCTGTGCCTATCCTCCCTACTCGACCTGCTTCCTCAGTACGCCTTAAAAAGGATACACCGTCTTCATGTAAACTGAAGTTTGGTAAGGTAGCAAATACCATACTCTTGCGCAAGTGTACCAAAGTCTCTGAGCCTTCTCTTCCCACTAAGCTGGATAATGCAGCCGCTAAGGCTACCCAATCTTCAGTGGCCTTCCCCCTACCTCCATCATGGCCTTGCCCATTGTTGCGAATACCCTTGTAGAGGAATCTGAGGGTGTTATGATGACGTTGGTTACTACATATTGGGAGCCCCCGCAGAAGTAGAAGTGCCTGATCATTTGAACGCTGGAGAAATAGACGAGTCTACCATACCTAAGAAAACGTACCTCAGCCAAATTCTAGGGTGCCCAAAAATTATTGACACTGCCAGTGATGGTGACCAATTTTTAAATGGCTTGATAAGCCCTCTTCAGCGGTTTCATCCCATAAAATCACTCATGGACAAATACCCTGAGACCGCTAAAAAGATAACCTCCACCTTTCTGCTCAAAGAGATCTTAGCTTTGTCACCTAAATTTGGAGGAACAATCACTAAGGTTGAAGTGGTCATTCAAAAGTTCCAAAAACTAGCATACGGGACACTGGCTCCCCAGTCAACCTGATCTCTTCTAAGTTTATTAAGAAAATAAAGCTAGCGCCTGACTTGAAGTATACGCAAGAATTTGGAACTAATGCCCCAACAATACCCAATCTATTGGCATACTCTTCCATTCTCATATGAATTGGGAAGCTTATCTTATCAGCACCTGCAGTGGCTTTGGACAACAAAGCATATGATATGCTCGTTGACACTCAATTTATGATTGATTATGAAGGAATAATCAACCTGAAGCAAGGGGTCCTCTCGCTAATCAACTACAAAGTCACTTTAGTCTTATCTAATAAAGAACCCAGCAAGCACAAATACTCTTGCCTGCTCAAATACCCTTTTTCAGCTATAATCTTGAAATACCACTTCTGGTCGCAATACAAAGAAATTAACCGATTAAGTGGATGCTAGGGATGTTATCCCTTTCTACGCTGAAGATGAGGTCTTGATTAAGCCTTGGAAACAAAGAGTGGTTGACATTAAGATCACGCTTCAAATCCCACGCCATTGCTTTTTGCAACTCATAAGTATTAAAGGCGTTAATCCCTTGAGCATTGTGTATTTCCTGGGATACTAGACCCAGCCTACCAGAGGCCTATTAACATTCTACTAGGAATCTCACTTGTAAAAACATGATCATATGGAAACACCAGGAGATTGGCAGAGGCTTTCTACTCCCAGTAGAGGACATTGAACATATCTGTCCATTGGTTCTATGGCAGACTTGGGCTTACCCATGGACAACATGGTGTGTACCCTGCCCAATTTTTCTTTTTATTCCCGCCATCTTTTTTAATACGGCCCTAGTTTTATATTTGCCCCCACATTTTCTTTGTTTTTTTAGCCTTTTCTTTCCCTTTCATTCTTATACTTATTCTTTTTCTTCCTCTCTTTCTTCTTGGTTTTTAGTCAGTTCAGCTATTCCCTTTTTCTAGTGTGATCCTTTTGTCCTATTATTCTCTAGATCCTTCCCCCCTATTCCTCCCTTTTATCCTTCGAC